>JASDQU010307025.1:29368-40506 GCA_032191745.1 Picea mariana | reverse complement strand
GAGGAGAGGTTTCACCCGACCCTTCCCATCTTTATTTAATCCAGGCAAAAACCCGAATCTAGATCGAATCAGATGTCGCATGGAGATCACGATGATCCTTCTGGCAACTCGACTCGACACCTTTGGCCTCTTTTGCACAACTTCTTTATTTCCCAAGTGACCACGGGTTGTGACCCCGTGTCTATTCCCAAAACGCTTATAGCGTTCGCAAATGGAAGGAGCTAATCCTTGCTTATTCATATCTGCGATGAGAGAAACACCGAGATGGCCTATTGGGTGCCACGCATCCCTCTCAAATTTGATGACCTTGAACTTACCTGGTGATGTTGCGGGCCCTGGTCCTGAATGCTCCTAGCACCTCATGCAGTGGGAATATGACAGGCTATTCTTTTGTATTTCGAAGTCGCGATGGGCGAAAAGGCGAGGAGCCTAATCGTGCGCCAGGTGTCTCCTGTGGATGAACGACTGAGGCTTCTTCGTGATGCTGCGGGCCCGCCTCTGGGCACTTTTGGCACTCTGGGGTTCAGGGTTTTTTGATGTGAGATGATGAGGGACTTTCACCCTTCGAACTCTCGACTGCAGATATGCCGACTAGATCTCACACTATGTGTCACGAGATAGGACCAGATCTAGTCTCAACATAAAGCCATTTTCTTTGATGTTATACATCGGTCAACTTGCTAGCCCCGATATTTTGATGACCATTGATATGCTCTTACGGATGGATCCAGGCTGTTGACCTCGTAATTCCACCCGCTCGCTTGATTGGAAGCCTCAAAATGAGATTTTTCCATGCTGCGCTCGTGCGCTTCTCATGCAACTTGCAGACCTGAATACTCTTGTGCCTAGGACAAGAAATGTTGCTAACATTAGGTTCCATGGGGGATAGAATCATCCCTGCGATTCTCTAAGGGCTCTTTTTGCAGATCCAGTGTCTTGTTGTTGGGTTATGGAGTCATTTATTAAGCCGAAAATAGAAACAGAAAACAATATTTACAAAACAAAAGAAGCCGCCTACGGCTTATACAAAACATTTTTTCAAGAAATTCCCATTTATTGGGCCATCAAAAACCTCTTCGCCTTCCAAATCCTACAACCTATAGGTGTTGTTTGGAAACACCTTATAGATCTTGAGAGGCCCAAACCAGAGGGAATCAAACTTATTATGTTTTCCCCTATCCTGCCTAGGTGCATCCCGTTTGAGCACCAGATCGCCTAGCTCAAAATCTTTCTTTTTTCTCTTCCTGTCAAAGGTTTTCTTGATATTATGTTGATGATGGTAGGCCGTATCCATGACCTGTTCCCTAACCTGTTGAATTTCCACCATCTGATGAATCCTTCTAATCATGTGGTCAGGTTCCCCTTCGAGGTCCTGGAGGAATTTCGCCACAGATAAAGTGAGTTGAGTAGGGAAAACAACTTCTATTCCATAAACAAGTTGGAAAGGTGAGATACCTAGAGACTTCTTTGTCGTCACATGGTCATCCCATAGGGCAAATTTGAGCTTTGAATCCTAGGCCCTTTTATTGTCTTCCAATAATTTTTTAATGAGCTTGACCAGACTTTTATTGGAAGACTCCGGCAGTCCATTTCCTTGAGGATAATATGGAGTGGAGTGGATTAGAGAAATCTCAAATTGTTCACAGAACTTAACCAAAGGCTCAAACCTGAAAGAGGTAGCATTGTTGGTGACGATTTTGCTAGGACAGCCAAATTTGGCTATGATATCCTCTAGGAAGTTGATGATTACTTTGTGAGAAGTACTCCTGGTAGGGGTAGCTTCTATCCACTTGGTAAAATAGTCAGTCACATTCAAGATCCATCTGTGTTGACCACTTGAGGGAGGATGAATTTCTACGATGAAGTCCAACCCCCATTGCTGAAAAGGTGTTGAAGCTACTATAGGCTTTAATGGCAGTGATTTGAGCTGCTGCTTTCCTGAGAACTTTTGGCATTTGATGCAAGCTCTGATTTCTCTGTAGACATCGACAAATAAGGTAGTCCAGTAATATCTAGCCCTGAGGATCTTATGAGTTGTGGTTTTCTAGAAATGATGCCCCCTGCAAAGGCCGTTATGGAAATCAATTATAACCTTCTGGGCTTCTTGCGGATCCAGGCATCTTAAGAACATCCCTAGAGGGTCTTTGTAGTACAAGGCTTGGTCAATGAGGCAATACCTAACCATCTTGATCTTTAAAGCTCTCACCTTTCTTTTTCCCATCCCATTAGGAGGCTTCAATTCTCGTAAAAAATACATGATATCCTTGTACCAGGTGCATGCTGCTAGTGGTAAGGTATCCTGAGAATTCTTATTGGTCAACTCAGCTTGCAGATTTTCTAAATGGGCATTGATGAAGCTAATCCCCAAGGATTTGCAATTGGATTTAGCCAACAGCTTGGATAAACCTTGCCCCTTTATCAACTTCGTGGGCTTAATCTCCAGATCAAACTCTAGGATCCTGGCAATCCACTTACCTCTTCTCCCATTTATGTCAAGCTGTACAAGGATTTCCTTCACAGAGGCTGAAGGAACGTATGCGGTCACCTTTGAGTGCAAGACGTAGACTTTGAAATCTTCGAGAGATTTTACTAAGGCATAGGCCTGTTTTTCCATGATTTCATACCTGACCTCTGCATCTCTTAATGCCTTGCTGAAAAATGCAATGGGTTGTTCTCGCCCTTCCTCATTTTTCTGCAACAAGACTGCTGCTATTGTATCAAAAGAATCAAAAGAGAAAATTAGGAATCTGTTGGAATAGTCAGGACTGATCAACACAGGTGCCTCATTCAATTCCCTTTTTATTTGGGTAAAAGATTCCCTGGGTTCAGCAGTCCATTTCACTTCACTTCCCTTCCTGAGCATGGATGTGATATGTTTCACCAACTCAACAAAATTTGAGACGAATCTCCTCAAGAAATTAATCTTCCCTAAAAAGGCCTGAACTTCCTTCTTGGATCTAGGAAATGGCAGGGTTTGAATTGCTTCTACCCTACTAGGATCAATTCTCACTCCTGCTTCTGATACTATATGGCCTAATAGCTTCCCCTCCTTCATAGAAAACAAAGATTTTCTAGGATTTAAGGATAGGCCAAACCTCTGACACTTCAAAAAAACTTTTCTAAAATGACCGTAGTGCTCCCTGTTAGACCTGGAGAAGACTGTTATGTCATCTAGGTAGATCACCACAAACTTATCTTTCTCCCCGATGAAGGCTATGTCCATGGCTCGCTGAAATGTTGCCTCTGCATTCATCAATCCAAAAGGCATTTTGGCATACATGAATGTGCCTCAAGGAGTGGTGAAGGTCGTTTTTTCTCTGTCCTCAGGTATGACTGATATCTGATTATAGCCAGAAAATCCATCAATCATGGATATCCTAGATGCACTGGTTACCCTCTCCAGTATTTGTTCCATATTGGGCAGGGGGTAATTGTCTTTCCTTGAGCTCCTGTTCAGGTTCCTGAAATCAACACAGAGTCTAATTTCTCCACTTTTCTTCCTTACTGGGACCAAATTTCCCACCCATTTGGAATATCTCAAGGGGACAATAATTTGGGCATCTAGAAATTTCTTCACTTCCTTCTCCATGATAGGTAGCAACATGGGATTTATTTGTCTCAGCTTCTTCCTGAATGGCTTAGCCCCTTATTTTAGTGGGATCTTGTGCTCGATGACATATGTGTCATAAGTCTTAAGGTCTTCATAGGCCCACACAAACACATCAGAGAATTCCTTTAGTAACTAAGTATATTCCGCCCTTTTCTCATCGATTAGTCTGCTTGATAATTTGACAAACTTAGGCTCCTCTTATGTACCAATGTTGCATTCGGTTGTCTCAGCATCTTTATTTGAAAAACCACCCTTTACTGCCACATCATTCCTGTCGAACAGTCTTTCTAAAGGGACTAGTCCCCTTGGAATGTGATTGCTAGGCAGCTGAATAATCTGGTGATTAACAATTTTATTCAAGAATACCTCAGAGGGAGGGTCACCTTCGGGATCAGGATCTTGATCAATGTGCAATGCCGAAAACTCATCGACAGACTGAAGATAATTTTTAATTCCAAGATCGTCCTCGATTACCTCCCAATGCTTTACATATTCCAGGATGGATGGCCTATATCTTATTTTGACCTCGCCATGGATCTTTGGTAGCAAAAGGAATCTTGAACAGACTAGCCGAGACACCTAAGGAGTCGGTCGAGGCATTTTCTTCCCTTGGGATAAAAGTAATGTTGAAAGCTGAGAAGAAATTATCAATCAAGTCCCATACCTTGTTTCTGTAACTCCTGAGCTGAGGATGATTGGCCCAATAAACATTCCTGACCTATTGGATTATCAATTCTACATCTCCGAACACTAACACCTCTTCAATTCCCATTTCTTTTGCAGCCCTCATACCCAGAACAAGAGATTCATATTCTGCCACATTGTTGGTAGTTTCAAATTCCATCTTGTATGACAGGGATATGGTCTCTTGACAAGGCGATACAAAAATCACTCCAGCGCCTGCGCCTATACTCGAGGAAGCTCCGTCAAAGAACATCTTCCAAACAAAGGTGGTTGGAGGAGGTATCTACTGGTTAAGAATGGGATGCTTTCTTATCTGTAAAGGGACCTCAGGAGCTCCAATGATCTGTAACAAACTAGAACCTAAATCAGTGTCAAGTGCAAAGATGGGGTGATTAGTGGGGTTTGCTCCATCACTGACAATATAGGCTAGCTGGGATTCTCTGTACAACCTCTTGTGTTCCCCTCCAGAGACCGGAATGGTGGAATATGTGAGTTCGATATGTAATGTTCCTCCAAGTCTTTTAATCCAAGACCTTGACAACAACATGCCAAACTTCGGGGGAACGTCAGCTACCACAATATCCATGACCACACTCTTTATGGGCAACTAAAACAAAGAAACCACCAGGTCTTTGATGACACCTAGACACTGGAATCTCCTTGAATCGAAAGAATACAAATCATGATAAGCTTTTGTCACCTCTAGTCCCAGCTCTTCCATTACTATTTTGGGCATAAGGTTATGGGAAGCTCCTGAATCCATACGGCAATTATGCAACACTTTATCATGTATGTTCAGGGAGATGTAGAAGGGAGTGGACGAATCATCTTTGTCTTCTACCATGGGACCTAGGATGACAACTGGTTTCTCATATTAAAGGTTCACTGAGTCAGAGGAAGGCTGGGGGGACTCTCAACAACTTGGAGAGGGATCTTTTGAAGTCCTCATTTTTAAGTAGCTCTGAGAGGGGAATGAGAATTCTGATCTTTTGAATTTCATGCTGAAAATTAAAGGAGGAAATCAGCTTAGGAGCTTCCCTTACCTTAGAGACAGGTTCTTTGACCACCGGCGAAGCATTCTGAGATTTCTTTTCTTTAGTAGTGATTGTTGCAGACTTAGTAGGACTTTCTGCTATGAGGGGTTGGTCTTGGCTGTCAAAGTCTCCTTCTTTCTTTCTTGACCTGAGATTGTATCTGTTAGATGTGTGACCGGCCTTTTCTCTCTTACCTAACTCATGAATTTGGATGTTCATAAGGGACTTTTCATGTGCAGATTGAGTTAAATGAGGAAAAGGAGGAGGTTCTTCAACACAATGAATTTCGGGGTCGAACTCATCTATCTCCTCCCCTCCCTCATGAGTAACCAGGTTATTTTGGAGAGGGGGTTTGAATCCTTTGATCTTCTCTTTCTTTTTCCCATTGTTCCCTTGGGAAAGCCTGTGGTCCATTGTTATTAGGTCTCTTGAAACCTCTACCGCCAGCATTCTGGGGATTTTTGTACATGGGATTTCCTTATAACTCCCATCTTTCCATTCTAGAAGAAAGTGACTTTAGTACCCTAGTTGTCTCATCTGTCTGAAGGGGCAGGGGAGAGGAACTGGATGAGGAAGCTTCAGGCCTCTGCTTGGATATGTTTCTACCAGCAGCGTTCCTGAGTCAGTCAACAGCCAATATATTAGATTCTACCTCCACGGCTGCATCCTGCATATGGGCTAGAGTAGTGGCTCTTCTTTCTCTCAACAAGAGGTATAAATTGGGATCAAAGGCACTAGCATAAGTGATCTTTGTAGAGGCTTCAGAGGGTTTTATCTCAGCATGGATTTTGTTGTACATTTTATTAAATCTCTTGGAGAGGTCGGAGACAGACTCTCCTTTTCTCTTCAAAGACCCAAACTCTGTCATGTAATACATGAAATATTTTTTATCTCCCCACTGTATTAGAAAGGCATTATCTAAAGCTTCGATCCCATCAATAGATCCAAGGGGCAGGGACTTAAACCATTTTCTAGCCTCTCCTTGGAGACTATGGACAAAAATTCTCATCCATACGTCTGCGTGCATGATAACAATATCATCCGTGAAAGTGTAAAAGGATTCTAGGTGTTTTTCTGTAGTTATGTCCCCCTCGCCTATAAACTTGGGCAGCTGCTTAAGGTATCCATCTGCTGGGAGGTCATTGAGAGGATGAGGTAAGACAAGAGAAGCATACCTAGCAGTTATTATAACATCAATTCTAGTCATGGTGGGATTTGCTCCTGCCATAGGGCTATTATGTGGAGGAGAACTGGGAGGAGAAGGAGTTAGAAAAGGGGATACTGGGGATGAGCTTCTAAGGAGAGTGGGAAACAATAGGGGATTTAGGGAGAAGGCTAGCGAGCTTAAGTCAGCTAATGTTTCCCCTCGCGCAGAAGCGACAACAGTGACAAGAGGAGGAGCGGTAAAGCCAGGAGTGGGGAAATATTCTGTAGCCCTGGGTTTGCGCCAAGGTACAACTTAAGGAGAAATGGGAGTGACAAGGATTCCTCCCTCTAATCCCAGACCAGGGGGGGAAACCTCAACAAGAACACTCCCTAAATTCAAGAAACGGGAAACTTCAGAAAGAGGTCTGCTAGGAAACTGAGGAGGAGAAAATGGAGTTCTTACAGAAGGAGATGGCGGATTACCTGGTTCAACGGACATAGATTCTCCTTCAGAGGCCTTTCCTTTCCTGAGAACCACCTCCATATCAGTTTTAGGTGTAGCTAGAGGCAGCTGTGGATGAGACTGTGTGTGTCTGCCTCTGAAAGCCACAATTACCACGGCAGGTTCGTTACAGTGGAGTTGTCACAATGGAGTCGCTAGGTGCACAGTAGCAATCTTCAAAGGGCTCTGATGTCCGATGCACCTTTAGAATCAGAGGCTCAATGTCATTCTACCCAGAGAAAATATTCAACTTCATCCTTGGTAATGAAGCCAGAAATGTTAGCGTTGGAAATCACTCCTGGATTGCAGTAGGAGAAGAGCCCAACACCCATCAGTTTTATGTCATGGTAGTTTTTAATGGGTGATCAAATGGGTAGAGACTCAGGAACATATCACTCAAACTCAGGGACTGGGTCTGGCATGTGAGGAACAAAGGAGGTATTGATCTAACTTCAGTCAATGGGTTGATTTGAAAATGAGCAAGTTGAAGTCTTGGTGAGAGGAGTGGACAAACTACCTTAGGAAACAAGCCTTTCAGTAATTTGTAGAAGAAAAACTCTAAATGTGAGATACTCTGGTTCAGAGCTTCGAGAAACTAAAAGGGGGGACTTGAATGGATTCTCCAATTCCAATTCGTTCAGTGCTAAGAAAATCACAGCGACAAATTAGAAACAATGCAACTGTTACAGTGATCAAACTCTACATCATTCTATAACAATTACAACTCGACTGGATTCTCCAATTCCGAGCCGTTCTAATATAGTGTAGACAAAGACACGAAAGAAAAACTAACATTCATCAGACAAGAAGTCTCAAGAGTCTAGACATAACCAGGAAAACAGTGCTTCATTAAATTTTACCATCGGGAGCCTTGCTCAACCATTGATAGATTGCAAAATACAAAGACTGAGTTTATATATTCAGATAAAATTGCCTAACAGTGGTGTGCTCAATTATCTAGGCTTGGTGTCCCTTCAGCCGAATTCGGATAGGTATTCTTTGTCAGATGCCACCTTAACTACGCATGGCTCCTATAAGGGGAGTAGCTGAGCCATTAAGTGTCGGGCTAGCGTGTGCAAACTTCTTTCGGCTGGTCGAGGACTCGACATGGCTTCTTTAGAAAAATGGGCATACAGGACCTTCTCGAGCAGACCGCTTGCCAGATTATCCATACTTTGCACTTAATGTCCGAGGAGAGGTTTCACCCACCCCTTCTCGTCTTCATTTAATCCAGGTGAAAACCTAGATCAAGGTTAGATCAGATGTCGCATGGAGATCATGATGATCCTTTTGGCAACTCGACTCTACACCTTTCGCCCCTTTTTCACAGCTTCTTTCTTTCCCAAGTGACCACGGGCTGCGATCCCGTGTCTATTCCCAAAACACATTCGGTGTTCACAAATGGAAGGAGCTAATCCTTTCTTATTCATATCTGTGATGAGAGAAATGCCCAGATGACCTAATTGGGCACCATGCATCCCTCTCATATCTGACGACCCTAAACTTACTTGGTGATGTTGCAGGCCTAGGTCCTGAACGCTCCTGGCACCTCACGCATTGGGAATATGATAGGCTATTCTTTTGTATTTCGAAGTCACGATGGGTGAAAAGGCAAGGAGCCTAATCGTGCACTAGGTGTCTCCTGTAGATGAACATCTGAGGCTGCTTCGTGATACTGCAGGCCCACCTCTGGGCACTTTCGACATGCCGGGGTTCAGGGTTTCGGGATGTGATATGATGAGGGACTTTCACCCTTCGAACTCCCGACTGCTGATATGTCGACTAGATCTTGAACTATGTGTCATGGGATCGAACGACCCAGATCCAGTCTCAGCATAAAGCCGCTTTCTTTGATGTTATACATCGGTCAACTTGATAGCCCTGATATTCCGATGACCATTGATCTGCTCTTATGGATGGATCCGGGCTGTTGACCTTGTAATTCCACTCGCCCGCTTGATTGGAAGCCTCAAAACAAGATTTTTCCATGCTGCGCTCGAGCGCTTCTCGTGCAACTTGCAAATTTGAATACTCTTGTGCCTAGAACAAGAAATGTCGTTAATAGAAGGTGCATCAGATATCAGAACCATTGAATATTTCATTTTCACATGGTGACTCCATTGTCTCGACTCCATGGTTTCATTGTGGAGGTCTCTAGCTACAGCTATAGCCCCTGGGAGAACACAATGATCAAATCTAGTCTTTGATGGTGAACAAAGACCAGACACACGCATTCTTCATGTCCTTCACCTGGAAACTCCATGGTTAAAGAATCGATTGGGGACTCTCCTAGTTTGAAATGGAAAAAATCTTGGCTCGTAGGTTTCCTCCTTTTAATTTTTTTTTTGTTCCTAGTTTTCCTAATGTTGTCCCTACTGTGGATGAATGGGGTGATGATTTTCCCATATTTAGAGAGTGCAAAGAGGACAATCTTGCTTAGCATCTTTGTAAGTTTCATGAACTCATGCATCAATGGGAGATACATCATGAAGATGTATTATTAAATATGTTCATGTTCTCACTAGTGGGAGATGCTTGTGAGTGGTATCATTCCTTTCCCCCTGCTAGCATCTCCTCCCTGAAACAGTTTCATGCAGCTTTCAATAATAATTTTCAATGGTATTATTCCTCTGAGTTAATTTGGTATAGTTGTTGTGAGGGATATAAAGGTTGTGTTCTAGATATGGTGATATCTTATGGAAGCTGTGAGGGTGGAAGTTGTGAGGATGAAGGAGATGATTTGGGTGAGCTAGTGGAGCAGGTAAAATCACTTTCTACAGAATTAGAAAAACTGATGGCAGAACGTGCTTGATGCTCATTTGAGGAAAGTGCAAAGGAGTTTCCAATCCTTGAAGAAGATGTTCTTGGAATACCTACTAATTATGGTAGTGTTGAAGATCTCATAGTTGTAGAGGCATTATTTTCTTCCCCTAATGAGCATATTGTCTCATATTTAAAGGAATAATCCGTTGTGGAAGAGGATTGTTCTCTTTTTCTTCACGATATTTCCCATGATGTGTTTACATTTGGGATTGAAAAGAAGGATTAGGAGATCATTCCAATTTTGCAAGATGGAGGAGGTTTGTGCTCACATAGCTTTGATGATTATTTGTATCAAGAGAAATGGAGCCCTACATCACATCTTGATAGCATGAGGAACAACCAACCTATATATGAAGGCTATGAATCACGTTTTGAGCTGGATACGCAGGATTTCCAAGAACATACAACAGGGCCCTGTCCTCTATTCATTAACAAAAATTATTATGAGGAAATCAACCATCCTAGGCCTGCAGAATACACCAAACAACAATTTGAAGGGAAGAGGTTTCCCACGGTTCCTATTTATGACGATTATGAATCTGACCCTTGGGAGAGCCTGAAGAAAAAGAGGAGTGGTTGAAGATGCAGTTTATAGCCTTCCCAGAGCTTGTCAGTGAGAAACCACCACTTGGGATCAGTCAACCTACATCAGCTTCTCATCCACCTATTCTTAATAGAGATATTCAACCATGTGTGAGCAATTGTGGAGCAGATTGGGCTGTCTGTTACAAATTTTTTGGAATTTTCCACTCGTTCTACGAGCTTGTCAATGAGTACATCGAGCTACATTTCCTTCATGCCTTGGAGCCACCTACATTTATCTCAACTTCATCCTTTGGAGGAAAGTTGAAGGATGTATTCATTCAGTTGTCACGGTTGCATCGTCTGTTATCAATCACTGATAGATTAAAAGAACTTTCAGTCAGGAAATTACTTGAATGGCTATGGTGGAAGTTTGATTTCACCTAGCATTATGTAAAAATTAAATTATTTTAGGATTGTACATAAACAAGCTCCTTGGAACATGTGTGTTTATTTTTGTTTTTACTTATCAACCTGTATTCCTCTGCAAGGCGTTTTGAGCTTGACTCCATAGCCCAATGTAAAATATGAATGGAACTGCAAAAGGAGTTCTTAGAGCCTCACAAGGATGATCTCTCCCCCATGGAGCCTAATTTTATCACATATTCTTGTAGGGGGGTGTTTTTCCTTTGGATTTGGCCCTTGGGTGACAAAATGTATGAAAGGGGTTACTTGCACGACCCACTTTATATTTTTATCCTAAGTTTTTGGCTATGGCACATTGTGTTAAGAGGTGTGTATATCTGAGCAGCTAAGA
>JASDQU010307025.1:0-23547 GCA_032191745.1 Picea mariana | reverse complement strand
TTCTAAAGGTGGTCTTGCTAATGTCCTCATCATTTATTCTCACTTGGTGATATCCAGATCTAAGATCTATTTTTGAAAATATTTTCGCATCCTTCAATTGATCAAAAAGATCATCGATCCTTGGCAGAGGATACTTGTTCTTGACAGTTAACTTATTTAACTGTCGGAAATCAATGCACAACCTCAACGTCCCATCTTTCTTCTTCATGAATAGGACCGGGGCTCCCCAAGGTGACACGTTGGGGTGAATGTATCCCTTCTTTAGTACCTCTTTGAGCTGCAATTGCAACTCTTTTAGCTCTGGTGTACTCATTCTATAAGGAGCCTTAGAAACTGGAGCTGCTCCAGGCATCAAATTTATAGAAAAATCGATGTCCCTCTTCGGAAGTAGTCCAGGTACCTCCCGAAATATGTCCTTGAACTCTTTGAGTACTTCGTGGTCTTCTAGATTCGAGACTACATATCGGGATGCTTCTTCCACCCGAGCTACAAATAATTGACAGCCTTTTCAGTAACATTTCTTCAGCTGCATGGCTGAGATTTCCCTAACAGCCACGGCTCTGGGAATTCCTTGGACTGTTACCTAATTTCCCTCTCCGTTCAGGCATGTAAGCCTCTTGTTATGACAATCCATAAGGGCATGGTGCTGGTCCAACCAGTCCATCCTAATTAAGCAATCGTATGAGCCTAAAGGAAAAATGTTCAATTCATCCTTAGTACTCATTCCTTTCATGTCTACTGAACAGGACCTAACCAATTTAGTGACCTTCCTTTTGGTTCCTGTGTCCAACTTCACTAGCCAAGACTTTTCATGTTTTCTTATTGTTAAATGAAACTTTCCACCACTCTAGGATCTATATAACTATGGCTAGTGCCTGAATCAATTAAAATAACAAGTGGTCAGTTGTTGATCGTACCTTCCACTTCAATCATGTGCAATTGAAATTCTTCTTTCTTGTTGTCCAGGGATACGTAGATCCTCGACATTTTGGTGCCCATATCCTCCACTATTTCAACTTGCTGAACATTATGGACAGTTCTCACTTTATCTTTTCTGTGGGGGCAGTCTCTATACCTATGATTCCCTTTACAACCCCAACACTCCATAGGTGGCGATCTTGCCATTTGCTCACTCCCTTCAACTTTCTTGGGCTCTCTAAAAGATGACTGTCCCCAAGGATTGTTCCTAAAAAAGGGAGGCTTGTTTCCCTTCTGCCTCTGTTCTTTCTTAAACCTCTTCTGGTCATCCCAAGCCTTTCGAAAGGTAGGCTTTTCTCTTTTTTGTTCGTATAAGCATTTTTACCTTCTTATGGTTTCTTCCATGGTATTATGATCACCATATTGAATCTTATCACCAATGGAAGGTGGCAGTCCACTCAGACACCTATGAATTTTGACAGCCTTGTCTTTGATGAATGCAACATACTTCAGTAGTTCTAGAAAACTTCGTTCATACTCATCAATGGTCATGCTGCCCAACTTGAGTTCGAAGAACTCCTTCATCTTTCTGTCATAGTATCTTTTGGTTGGGTATTTCTTCTTGAAATACATCTTAAACTCCTTCCACATGACCTCTTTCTCTCTGATGTGTTGCACCTGCACCAACTAATCCCACCACATGGATGCTTTTCCTTTCAGCTGGTACATTGCAATTCTTCCTTCTGCATGGGCAGAATAATTCTGCAGTTGGAAGTATTTCTTCATACCCAGAAACCATGTTTCGACATCTTCTTCCTTCTTATGTTCAGCATCGAATGTAGGCGGTTTAATCTTGTTGATTTCCCCTTTCAATTCATTTCTTCCATATTTTCGGTGTTTTCTGGTAGGGGACGGGCTTGAACTATTGTGTGTTTCCTTGCCAGAATGCTTCAGGGAGAGACGGTAATGTCTACTACCACTCCTCGATCTTCTTCTCCTCTCAGGGGTTCTGACACTTCTTGATCTGCTTGTGTCACTCTCTTTTTCCAATTTCTTTTCTATTCTTTCTAGGCTCTTCAACATTTTTAAGTTGAATTCACCCTATCGATCCATGATTTTCATGATTTTTCGGCTATCATCTAGGAAAGCCTGGGCATCTTTCTGCAATATTTCAATGAGTTTCATCATATGTTCTTCCTTATCCATCTCTTTTCAGTGCCCATTAGAGTTTGTTACTTTGACTCCCAGGTTGACATTCCTTCCTACCCTTTCATCCTCTGTATCGGAGGCAATCTGCACCTCTTTCAATTCTATACTCAGCGTCAGTTTTCAGCTATCTTGACACTCGTTGAACTCTGTAGACATGACGTGCAGAAAACCGAAGTTTGTCAGGCCTCAACCCTTCAAGAAAACTTACAACATTGATAAGCCAACGTAAACAAGAAAAACATTTTGACTTCACAAAGTTTTCTGATCTCTATCCAGCTCTGCAAATTCCGGGACTTCGGAACTTCAGAATCTCGATCCATGAATATCCAATAGTTAAATCTTCGTAACCAAAGTCACCCTTCCACAACTCGCGATCTCGCGAGTTCGTGAGTCAAAGACCCTCGACTCATTTCCTCCAAACGTCAATACCTGAGATGCGATACGGGTATGGCTCCCTTCTTGCTAGCGCATAGTACACATGACCGTAGGCTAGGGCTAAGTTCTAGCACTTCTTCACCAACTCGCGACTTCGCGATTTGGAGTGTTGAGCATTTGTGCTCCTCCTTTGCGAATTCCGAAATCACGGATTACTTTATTCTCTGGGCCCACAGCACAGTTGTTTCCCTTCACCAAAGTGGCATGTGGTACATTTAGGAGGGTCCACATCACCTTCGGTGACGTCTTTAGGTCCCACCACTCTCACCTATATTCTCGACTCACTATCACGTGGTACAAATTCATGCACCCACATCCACTCCAAGCAAAATCCAATGGTTAGGTCCCCTCTTAGATCCATGACACATATCGTTTTGGTGTTTCGGGGTTTTTGGGCATTGGGAGTTCGTGCACCCCACATATCAAACTTCCATCTAACGAAATCCCAAAATTATGGTTTACTCCTCCGATGAATCGGACGGTCAACTCCCTTCCTACGATCTATGGTGTAGATCATTTCAGAATTTTGGGTTTCGGGATTTTGGAGGTGTTCACTTCCCTCACTTCCCATCTCTCGACTTTGCAAAATATGAGAGGTTTTGTGACTAACTCGAGTGCGACTCTGCCATATCTAACGGTTAAGCCTTCCTCCCAGATCTACCATGGTTTTTCGGGTTTTCAGGATTTCACGTATTGCTATTCCCACACTCCTGTGAATTTCAAGAGGGATTTTAATCCCTGCACGCATTTTTCCAGATTCGATGGTCATGAGGGTTCACCTTCCTTCTCGAACAACTCCTAAGGCTCCAACACTGTTGGTGTGGCTTCCTCTCTCCCTGTGGCCATAGACTACACCGACTGCAGTTTCGCACACCACTATACCTCCTGAGCTTACCACGGTCCGAAATTGGTCCTCTAGACACAATTTCTCCTCACACCCTCAGTCCAAAGACCACTCAATTGGCCCATCTAGGCTCAGTGTCGAAACCTTGGCTCTGATACCAAACTGTAACATCACTTTTTCAGTTAAGAAACTTCGCAGAAATATAACACCAACTCTGGATTATAAAACAACATGCATTTAAGCAAATGAAACACATTTAAACTCAGAGTAAGTCATACAAATTATTGCTATCATAATTTTAAGAATGGCATTAACCATAATTCATCTTCACAATAGAATACATGATAAAATATAAGCATCACAGGCATGCAAAACATAACATTTAACATAAGTTGATACTTATCTTGAAACTGAGGTAATTCCACCAACTAGGTGCAATCCTTCCACGAACCTCCCAGCCTTAGACCGCACTACTCATCAGTTCAACAGTAGGTCACCCCTGAGCTGGGACTAAGCTCCACCCCAAGGCAAGGAATCCTAGGCTAGGCTGAAGTTACAGGGAAAACACATAGTCACGAGGAAGGAATTCTCTTCCAAGAACCACTCACGCTCGCTTCCCATAGACCCTCATTCCCCACATGCCTCTTCGACCTTAGGAGTATACATCTTTTCTGTCACCTGGATAGTCCTTTGACTGCTAACCTCCCTTGCCTTGGGTTACAAAAATAGACCGGCCCAAAAGTCTCCAGGCTCTGTGGTAGCTACAGGGTTCATTCCAAGATTCCTCTCCTTCCTCTGCGCACTCTCTCACCTAGAGAGACACTCTGACAGGCCAAACCACCTATTCATCCAACCTGAAACACCCCTCTTGCCTAGAGAGAGTGTCTCACAACTGGTCACAAGCCATATGCAGTGCCGCACTATGCCACTGCAATTACCCATGAAAATACAGACACCGGCTTCCTCAAAATGGGTTCAGAAATGGCAAAATGGTCTCACGGTCACGGCTTCGGGACAGAGGCTTCACGCACAAGTTCCATTTCAGATAGAGGATGCACATGGATTCCCAATCACCACATAGGATTTTCGATTCAGAACAGAGGTGAATCCAACTCTTTTGGAATCAATCATAGGCTTCTGGTTCAATACAGAGGTATACACAGGTTTTCTCAGAGCTAGACATAGGCTTTTTGGATCACAAAGATGCACAAAGGTTCTCTACATAACTTGGGTCCGTCGTACTTCTTAGAGCCCATACACGCTCAGGCTGTCTGATCGAATGAGAGCAAGGGCCCCTCTCAGAGCTCACCTTGGCCATTTTATTCGCATGCACCAGGGTTGACACATGTCGCCCTAGGAACTGCATGCATTCCACCAACACACATCCCTTCCTCATGGTTAGGGACTTAGGATAAAACATGAAATGCTCATGCCTTTTTGAAATAATATTAAAATATTATTCCCAAGGCTGAATCCCACTAGGCTTAACACTTAGCCCCTTTTCCCACCTTCTCGCCCCTAATCCCTTGCCTTCTCTGTGGAAGCTCAGTCCCCCTTCACTCATTCATCATGATCGGTCTACACCTAGCGGTGTTTACAAATTTTTATTAATTTGTTTTGTGTGATTACATATACATCAATAGGCTCCTGGCCTTCAACACTTAGGCTCCCTGGCCAAACAAACACATAAGCCACCAGCTTATAAAAACTTGGCTCACCAGCCTATAAAACATAATTACAATTCCTTTCAGAACATGATTTATGATAGGGCTCAACCTTGGGGACACTACAATGGAGATAGCTAGAAATACACGTAGTGGATTACCCTACCAATACAAGGTGAACACAAATAAGAGATTCGTAGCAATGAGGGAAGGCTTGGAAAGTGATGAAGAGGAGCTAGAGGATCTCCAGGTTGTGGAGAAGATTGAGTAAATCCCATGTACAACATACAAGAGGAAGACGAGAGGTCCAAGAGTAGGAATAGAAGGCAACAATCCTATCCATATTAATTTTAGTGTGGAACCCATAAACCCATGTATGACTAACACACCAAAAATAACACCACCGTTTAGATAATTGAATTTCAGGAGAAGCAAGATAACAAGAAGTGCATCTACACAAAGTACAACAACTAGGGGATCTAGTTCATGAATGATTGGTCAATTATCTAGACCGCATGGAGGTAGTAGTTCAACATTCAGGATGGCAGGACATGATCCGACCATTAGGTTACCATAATTCAAAGGAGAAGCATCAGAGGATCCAAAGAAGAACCTGTTTAACTGTGAGAAGATATGGGAAGAAAAATAGATCATAGAAGAAGACACTAAACTTTCATAGCTAGCGATCACACTAAGGTATCACGCACTACATTGGTATATGAGTTAGCGACAAACAATCCACCAGGGACAACCAAAACAATTGCAGATATTAAGAAGGTACTGATAAATGAGTTTCATAAGACAAGTTCAGAGGACCAATACATGAAAGGAATGATAAATTAGACAGAAATGAGGAGAATCCGTATGGGAGATTTACCATATATTCAAGTAATTGAAAGGAAAGTTGAAATATCTCATGAAATATATGCAGCACATGCACCTGTTTGTCAATTCACTACTACCACACTTGAAATATCCACTACGAAAAAAAATGTTTCAGACACATGTAGAGGCTCTGCAGGCAGCCTTGCAATTGGAAGAAAACCAATAGTAGAAGACAGATCCAACCATCAAAGAGCTAAAGGAGGATTTGAAGAACTTAACATTCCAGCTAAACCAAAAGAAAAGTAAAGACAAACAAGAAGTTGTTTGGTGTACCACATGTAGGATGGAAGGAAATCACAAGAACAAATGTCCAACATTCACACATTATATGGTAGCAAGAATTCCAAATCCATTACCCACAGGAGGACTATAGTGTAAAATATGTAAGAAACAGGGTCACGACCCATATCACTGCCCAATGATGCAGAAGTACCAGACAATCCCAAAGAGTTTATATTGTAACTTTTGCAAGTCAGTAGGCCATGATGAAAAATACTATAGAAATATGGACTTGATGAGAGAGAGGACATCATATGCATATAGGGTGCAAGAAGAAATGATTACCGGGCAAGCCGCACCTCTGTTTCACCAGGTACCAGCCCCATACAATACTATGCAACAACAGTATAATACTATGCTGCAACCATATAATACCATGCAACTTCAGTATAATACCACACAATACAATTAGGCACCTTAGTATAACACACTGTGAGGGGATTGAGCTGGCTACAGAGATAGAGGATGAGCACGAGGACCATTTGGAAGAGGTAGAGGACCATTGGTATGTCACAACTGTCAACAACCAATACACTATGTAAGAGAATGTCCACTTCCACCATCAACTTGTATGTATTGTCGTGCATTGGATCATCGCATGGAAGAATGTCCTACGTTATTAGGGAAGACCCATGAAAACAAGAATCAAAACAATTAGAATGTTCAATAGATTTCAACAGAAGAAAGGGATGAAGGATGACACATGAACATAGTTATGCACTGAGGAGCTAAAATAGGAAAGGACACAGTACGACAAGAACCAGTCCAACATCAATGGGTAAAGAAGAATGATGAACCAATGAAACAGTTTGATGTGTAGAACGAGAAGGAAACATTTAATAAATCCAGACAAGAATTTATGAAGCCAAACATTGTGTCGACCTCAATCACGTAGCATTGCAAGGAAGTACCATAATACAAGATGCATCCATCATTGGATCATACCAAATAAATGCAGCCATTGGGACATGTAAGTACAATCAAAGGATTTTTAAAATCAAAGGATTTTTACAATCCTATGTAAAAATATTAAACGACCCATCCTCTGCCAAAATATTGCAAAATATGCTATAGAGATGTAGCATACAGACATAAGGAAAACTAGAACAAAAAATAGTCAATCACCTATAGATGAGGAGAGGAACAAGTAGGGAGTTAAGGTTGAATGTCAACATATGAGATTTTAACATGGGAGATATCATACTGAATCTAGGATCTGAAATCTATGTATTACCCAAGAAGACATGACAATGTATGGGAGAGCCCACATTAGGATATTCACATGTTTATCTAAAATTAGAAAACCAACATAAAGTTCTACCAATTGGGAGACTAAAATGAGTGACATTAGACCTGGATGGAGTGTGCACTAAAGGAGACTTCAAAGTGATTGAAATAGTGGACGACACAACACCATATCCAACATTTATTTGCTTGGATTGGGTGTTTGATAACCAGGCCATAATCAATTTAAAGACACATAAAATGACATTTGAGTTAGGATAATATAGGGTCATTGCGCCATTAGACCCATCAGAAGGGGAAAGGTTTGTAGAACCTACTTTATTGGACTTGGAGGAAATTAGCTAGTTGTACAAGAAAATTACAGGAGATGAGGATTTCGTAAACCCAACTGTAGATGGGATACTGAGTTGGTAGAGAATTACTTAATGTACATCAGACACAAATACAGGTTTAGAAAACTGGCAACATAGGCTACACAAAGTTTCCACAAGAAGATGTGTAAGAATAGAATGAGCAATAAGATAGGTAGGTACAGAGATAAGTGAACCACCTAGCTTCCATGGAGTAAATGATCTAGAATCACTCTTGACACTTTATGAAGATGAAGTGTTAGAAAATCAGAGACTCTTGGCACTTGATATAGCACTCAAAGGTACACCTACAATATGGTGGGACGCACACAAAGAAACAATCGAGGATTTGCACCAATGTAAGTGGTTACTGCGCATAAGGTTTGATGCAAAACATAGAAGCAATGAACAACAGAAGTACGATGGACAAGGGGAACCAACAGAACACTTGGAGAAGTGTAGAGCGCTATGTAAAATGACGCCTCGAGAAGAATGACCTCATAATTCTGTAAATAGATTAGAGGGCATACCAATAAACTAATATATAGACCAGGAACTACACAGAGGAACTACGAGCTGGATAGTACTAGAAAAAAACTTTATAGTCACTTTCTCATTCACGCATGAGAAACCCAACATAGATGCAACACTTAAGCAAATAAGAGGGGTGATATTCATTAATAAACTAGAAGTTGAACTCATAATAGAGGAACAAGAATGGAACATTCAGACAGTGAAATAACTGTAGTCATGCTACCATGTGCAAGAAGAAGTATCACAGGAAGATGACCTGCGTGATATTCAGATCGAGAAAGAGGAAGGTGAAACAGAAGTTGAAGTTCCACCTCTACAATCAAAAGTAATTGTTGCATCGATCAAGTTGAAGAAATTCAACATTGGGACAGTTGATAATCCCAAAATGGCCAACATTAGAGACCACTAGGATGAATAGATAGTAGAAAGCATACTAGAGTTACTGCATGAGTACACTGACATGTTCCCCACAATGTTTACAGAAATGAAGGGCATAGCAGGAGAGCTAGGTGAAATAAAGATACCACTCATAGATGAGGCAAGACTGATCAGAAAATGACCATACCAACTAAATCCAATCTACAAGCAAAATGTTAAAGCTGAGATCGATAGGATGCTCAAAGATGGAATCATAGAACCCATGGAAGAATAAAAATGGAGAAGACCAATGGTAGTTCAGGAGAAAAGGCAAGGTGGGATAAGAATATGCATCAACTTGAGGAAGTTGAATGACACATGCCTACATGACACATTCCCTACACCCTTTAGAGATGAAGTGTTGGAGAACGTAGGAGGACAAGAAGTTTATTCATTCACCGATGGATTTTCAGGATACCATCAGGTCAAGATAGCACTAGAAGACCTATACAAGACCACGTTTGCTACAGAATGGGGATCCTACCAGTACATGGTCATGTCATTTGGGATGAAGAATTCACCAAAAATATTTTCCAGAGTAGTCATAGCTGCATTTAAGGAATTTATCCATCAGTTTCTAGAAGTATACTTGGACGATTGGACAATATATAGCTTGTTTAAAGACCATGTAGAGGTCTTGAGGATAATGTTAGAAAGATGCAGGCAGTGCCAAATATTATTAAACATCAAGAAGTGCACCCTTATAACACCATTTGGGATACTATTGGGCCATATAGTATGCAAGCAAGGTTTATTGGTAGATCTTGCAAAAATTACAGTAATCGTTAACCTGCCACCACCAAAAACAGTTCGATAACTAAGAGCGACATTGGGACACAGGATAATACATAAAATTTATCAAAGGGTACACGCAGAACACCATGCCAATGAAGAAACTATTAAGGAAAGATACAAAGTTTCAGTGGAATGAAGATTGTCAACACGGTCTGGATATGCTGAAATAAAAGATTGTAACAACGCCAATACTAGTATTCCCATACTGAGAGAAGACATTCCACATACATGTAGATGCATCAGATATAACACTTGGAGCTATTCTGGTGCATCCAGAAGTAGGAAATTTGGATCATCCTATAGAATTTTCTAGAAGAAAACTGTTAGAATCTGAGACGAACTACAACACTACAGAGAGGGAAGGTCTAGCTATGGTCTACACATTGCAAAAGTTTAGACATTACTTACTAGGAAAACATTTTAAGATGTTCACAGACCATTCAACACTCAAATACCTAGTCAACAAGACAGTGTTGGGGGGGAGAATCTGTCAATGGTTATTAATGTTTTAAGAATTTAAATTTGAAGTCATTGTGAAGCTAGGAAAGATAAATGTAGGACCAAATCACCTGTCAAGGATCACGAACAGAGAGGAACCTACCAATTTAGAGGACAAATTTCAAGACGTACAATTATTTTTAGTACATATCGTCGATGAATACTTCACAGACATCATCCAGTACTTGTGTACAGGGGCTATGCCACATGAATACAACATCACGCAGAAGAAAAAACTAGTAGTCTGGGTTGCAGATTATTATTTGATCGCATGACACTTATACAAAATGAGCATAGATAAAATCTTGCGAAGATATGTTCTAGAACATTAAAGACCAAGGATTTTAGAAGAATCCCATGAAGGAATGTCAGGAGGACATTACACAGGAAAATATATTGCGTAGAAGGTATTGCACACAGGACTCTGGTGGCCAACCATTCATAAAGACTCGAAAGAGTACTGCCAGAAATGCGAATTATTTGAGAGGGTTGGTAAAACGAATAGAGGGGACGAGATGCCCCTCTGACCACAGGTAAATTTATAGGTATTTGAAAAATGGGGAATATATTTTTTGGGACCAATTAACCCACCTTCCAAGAGGACAGGAGCAAGGTACATTATCACCACAACATAATACCTGACAACATGGGAAGAAGCAACACCAGTCAAATATTGCAGGGCAAAAATAGCAGCACACTTTCTATTCGAGCAAGTGATCACTAAATTTGGTTTCCCAAGAATTTTGATGAGTGACCAAGGCACTCACTTCATTAATAGTACTATTAAGGCTATGAATGAGGAATTTGAAGTTCATCATCAAAAGAGTACACCATATCACCCACAGGCAAATGGAACAGTAGAATCATTTAACAAAATCCTAGAGAATGCATTGACGAAGATCTATAACGTTAAGAGGGATGATTGGGACCTAAAAATACTAGCAGTATTATGGGCATACAGGACCAAATGCAAGAATTTGACATGACACACATCATTCAGATTGATATATGGACAAGAAGAAGTGGTGCCATTAGAATTTTTGGTACCTAGTCTGCGTAGCAGTGATTATGAACATGACAGAACGAGGCATTGTATAGAACATGATGAATCAATTGATGATCATGGAGGAATATAGAATCCTAGAAGGGTTCCACCAAGAAGTTAAAAAAGAAAGGGACAAATCTTGGCATGACAGACATATCAAAAGAAAAAATTTCAAGGAAGAAGACTTATTGTTTATGTATGACAGTAAATCCCTTCAACACCCGAGAAAACTCAGAATGCACTACCATATGAAGTAAATAATTTCACATATGGAGGATTTGTATAGTTGAAGGAATTGAGAGGCACAAAAATCATAGGGATGATCAATGGGATTCGATTGAAGATGTATAAGGACAATAGACCAACCATAACTTGAAAGTCACCGCACAGTAAAAAAAAGACAAAAAAACAAGATATAGTGCAGGATATCAAACAGTACCAAAAGAGGCATGGTGCATTGAAAGGAGAAGGATCACACATGCTCGAAAATACAAGCCCTATGGAGAGAATAGAAACGGTTAGTTCAAAATGAAAACAAGCATGAAAGGCAAATACGACAAAATAAGCACCAATTTATGGAGGCTAGCGGAATTGAATGCCAAAAATGATTGACGGGACACCACATTAATCACGCCAACTGACGATGGAAAGGGAAATCAATGGAAAGTACGAAGGAAATGGCGGTTCAATTAAATCATAATCGTGGAAATGTCTCTGACAAAATTCACACGACGCCCATACAAAGAAGGGAGGTGGGAGAGGAAATGTTATTGCAAAACTGGAAAGGGAAAAGAGTGATAGAGCATACGCATCAGAGAGTAAAGGTTGCAGAGGTTGCATGGGCTACTGAGCTCGAAGAAGGTCAAAATTTTACCACCATGGCACCACCTAAACAGTGAGAACTGATCCAGACTACTAGATAGTCCCAAAGTAGTACCAAATCACAAACACAACCATAGGGAAGAAAACAACAAGTGTCTCAGCTGCCAAAAGTCATCAATGTGCACGAAATCCCATCATCGGATACAACAATAGGAATCCCCACACCCATTGAGGAAGAAAACTAGTAGGCAATACCAATGGGAGTGGACATTGACATGATAGAAGAGTGGCATGGCCGACATAATGAGAATGCAGGTAGCCAAGTGCAACCCGAAAACCTTGTAGAAGCCCCAAGAGTCAATGGGACGGTTCCAAACTAGGAGGAAATGACCACTCTTACAGAATCACAAATAACCACATCAGAATAGCCACAAGAGGGAGCAGTGGAATATGTCATTGGATGACCAGAGAAGTATGTCGCAATAAACAATGGAAGCTAGGACCTCAAGTCAGCCACCACAACGAAAGGACAAGAAAATGGTACCTAGTTCACTGCGTAGACAACCTACAGAAGAAATTGTTTTGCTGAACATATCAAAATGGGTACATGTACCAGCAGATTTGTTAGGTTATGTAGAGAAATTGAGGTACTCGTACCATGATGTAATGGACACACACAAGTTCCCAGAGTTCTCTAAGAAAATCTACCTACAGACTGTGGGTATAGGACCCTTTGCGGAACCAATCTATCAACCACTCCAATGGGCCACAGGAATGGCCAAAACTGGGATTTTAAGTCTATTGGACCTACCAAACTTTGGGAGAGACCAGTATGAAAATAGTTGCATCAAGCAACTGATGGTGGTCACACATGGAAGATATATATGGTTGGAGAAGCTTGTCTTAATAGATGTAGAGATCATCTTACATATCACAAGGATGCCATCACGGGGAAGGGATATTGCACAGTTTCTGAAGGAAAAAATAAAGGAGAAAGCATTAGCTGAGGAGATGAAACAAAAATATGACACCGAAAGGGGGTCATGCAGAATCATTATCAAGTGTATTAGTGACGTCGTGACATGAATGGCCACAAAATTTATATCATGCAAGTTGCTCAGAAAATGTCGCAAGGAGGAAGTCTCGCCGAGGTTGTCACAGCTACAACATAGTGTGTCGAGGGCACCACACTCGATTGAGCCCCTTATTTGTTGAATCTATTCCTAGATGACTACAAGGATGTGTAGGATCTCGAGACATAATTCCATTATTCATGGCTTCTTATCCTGATAGCAACTATGGGATGGAAGGAGCCAAAATAATCAATTTTATCTATTAAACAAAAAACCTACCACAGAGTGTGATACTTATCTCTTGGAGCCTCTTTGGATGCCAAGAATAGGAGAGTGAATGCATCTATATTCGAAGGATATCTCCGTGACCTACATGACACCATTGCTAACACTTGGAGAATAACATGAGAAGTTGTTGCATGCTATCAGGGAATAGCCAGCTTCAAATCCTCTAGACATGCGATGTGGATATAGGCGCGGAAGGACCCAGAAAAACAATGGCTACAACTATGCTACTGCATCACAGAGGGAGTCATACAAATGGCCATCAAGGATTGTGAAGACGAATGGAGGATTCCAGTCCTCACTCGAGAAATACCCACAAAGATAGAGGAGGAGGAGGTAAGACACAAACATACACATTCTGAGGAGGTAGGGAAGAAACAAACACAACCCGAGGAAGTAATAGTGCCCAAGAAATGAAGGACAAGTCAGAACAAGCTACAACATAAGAAAGGGAGGACATCCAAGACAAGATTCTAGATGGGGCATAAGAACAACACACAGGCAACAAAGGTGCAACAAAAACTCTTTGACCCAACACAAGGAACTACACCAAGTGATACTCCACAAGAGCCAGGCTAGACTAAGCGGCCAACCACCTAGATGGGGGGTGCACGCAAGAAGACAAAGGCACATAGAACACCCCTAGAATACATGGTGGCCCAAGTGGTCCAGGATTTCACATTCAAGAATCTTGAGAATGTTTCATGCCAAAGGGATAAAATTGAAGAAGAGTTAGCATACATGCGAAAAATCCTCAGGAAGATCAGGGAATCACAGACAGACGACAATAGCATAGAAATGGGCCCATCAACATCACATATATGAGGAGAACCTGGATCAAGTGAGCATGATACAATCAAGACGATAGCACAGTCGAGTTCAATGTTTCACGTCACACCCATCATGCTGTGCATGGATGAAATCAGGGGGAAAACACCCCTAAAATACTTGGCTCAGCTATAGTTGGTATTTCCATGAATACCAACCAAGGCCTTGTATAAAATGCAGTTCAGTGACACACAAGAGGTACAGTCTCTTGCATGCACAGAGACAACAAAATTGCAGTAGACAAAGGATGATTGGGATAGGTTGGAATTGGTACTTGAGTAGGCCGAGCTCGAGACGGAAGATGAGAAGGAATGTGTAAAGGGACTAGAGCAGAAAGTGGTCGTAGCCTATGAGAGAATCCCAAAGAATGCACAAATGACGAAACTCACGGTGAAAGAGAAGATTGATCAGATTGTGCAGACAATTGATCAATACCAATAGGAGAGAAATAATCTACGGGAGCAGCTCACACATACCACTCCACCAGAGGTAAGGGAGAAAAGGAAACAGGAGGAAACGACGCAGATACAAGAGATAGAATGAAAAGTCCATGTGGCGAATGAATTGTTCGAGAAAGAAGCACAGCTCTGAATGAAGTTGGAAGAGGATCAACAGGTCCAAGAGTGGGACTAGGAAGGATAAAAGATAAGTGCAAATATCGAGGAACTCAAGTAGAGGTAGAAGACAATGCCAATCACAAAGTGCATCAAAGGGGCACAAGACATGAAGAAACTACAAGAAGAACTCATAACTACATAGACACATAAAAAGGAGCGCCGGGCTCATATGGAAGTTCTTTAGGAGTGAACAACAGAGGTCATTGCATAGGAAGAGGAAGTCAAAACATGAATAGCACAAACCCAAGAAGATTGTTCAAGGATGGTCAACGATGAAATTTGTGGTGCAGATATTGGACACACATAAGGAGATGACTACGTAGGCCCAAACACAAGCAATGGATCTCATGGAGAATTTCCAAGCGATTACAAGGGAGATCGATGAAGCACACAGGGGTTAGGTGGATCGGTATGAGCAACATGTCAGTATTGGGGGCCTATTGGAAGCAAGATAAATCATAAAGAAAGGTTATTTTGCGAAGAAAGGCATGCATGAGGAAAGCGATAGTTGGAAAGAAGAGTAGCACGTGTGCATGCATGGAAGACCTAACGACGTTGCCAATAAGGAAGAAAGAAAGCATGTAAATAAGGAAAAAAATCACATAAAAGGACATCTCCCAAGTATGGTTGCCAATTTGTTGTAGGGATTTTACACCATGTAGGAGTTGATATCCGTTAGGTTCTTCCTATACCTAATATAGGTGTTAGCAATCTTTCTTGTAAGGGGGATTAAAATGTCAAGTCTTGGGTTAAAACCCACTTGTCCTAAGTTCGGGGTGCTAACGCGCCCATGGTTAAATGAAAACCAAGTCTGGATGGCAAGGATCGCAATGCCCGGATCAACGATGCGCATTGGATTCCGGACCCCCCCTGCTTTTCTACCTTTACGCAGGGGGGGGTCCAGAATCGGGGGTGCACCTCTCCAACGGTCCAGATCAGCGCGCCCCGATCAACGACAATAAAGACCATTCTGGACCCCCCTGCCTTTCTACCTTTAAGTGGAGGGGGGGTCCGAAATCATGGATGCATCTCTCCGACAGCCGAGATCTTAGCGCCTAGATCAACGGTGCTCACGCACTCCCATCATTTTCAGCTACTCTGTGTTTAGCCAGCGTGGGCCCTTCTCCCGTCATGTCATCTTCCCTTCCACCTTTCTCCTGCTACCGTGTGTCATCCATCTTCCTCCCATATTTGGTCCGCGTGGTCCTCCCTCCTTCTCATCATCCACTCGTCGCTTGCCACGTGTCCCACTTCTTCCCACGTCAACCTCTCTCCAAAGGGCGATTCCATTATCTCTCGTCTTTCCCCCCTTCTGCCTGTTGTCCTCCTCCATGTGCCATCCTCTATTGCCTTTCTCACACTTCGCCACTTCCATCACGCCCTCACAGTCTGGCGCCACCATTCTTGTCATGTGCCCCATCCTTCATGCTAGTCTCCACGCCCATTCTTCAAGTCATTCGGTTATTCCAGGTGGCAGCGCGAGGAGTCTGCCATATCTCAAAATGTTGAGTTGGCCAGATCATCCTCAATCCCAAGAAAGCAGTTATTGAAGTGGTTGGTGGTGGTTACACATCGTCTCCTCCATAATGGGAAAGTCCTGCAATGAATTAAAGGCACGTCGAGTCGCCGATAAAACCGTCAGAGGATCGATCACGTCTACCATAAGTTGCACGACCATTCAGAAACTGCAGGTGATAATTGTCAGAAGCCATGCAGACGCAAAGCTTTCAATGCTACATCTCGATTTTGTTGTTGTTGATTAGTTTGAGTATATGAAGGTGTTTTCGCCATTTTTGTATCTATCGATGGTAGAGCTAAGCTCCCAACTGTAAAGTTTCAGCAAATATTCTGGTTTCCTGGTTATGCCTCTGTGTTTGAGATTTCTTGGTTTATAACAAACAATTTTCTTTTTCCATCTTTGCTTCATCTCATGCCTGGGAGTCCACAGTTGAAGGATTCGTGTGGATTGAACAATCTTGTTATGATAAAGGATTTGTTATGACATTGTTGTGTACTCTGGTCTTCTGTGTTTGAATGTAAAAGGATTTTGCGTTTGAATGCTTTCTTCTCCATTCTTTTACAAACCGGATGTCTGTGATAGACCTTTGCACTCTTCTCATGCAAGTCTTCCTCCTATTCACCCTTTATTGCAACTCACTGTTTGAATTTTATCAAGACCTCACTCATTCATGCATGCCTGGTCTAGTCTCTCAGTTGATACGATGTTGTTCTAAGTTTTCATCCATTTGATCACCCTTTAAACAAATCACGACATTAAACTGATGGGCATCGGGCTCTTCTTCTGCAAGCAATCCAGGAGTGACCTCCGTCGCCAACATTTCTGGCGTCGTTGTCGGGGACGAAGTTGAATATTTTCCCCGGTATTGAACGACAAAGAAAAGATTAAGCTGATTCTGAAGGTGCATCAGAAATTAGAACTTGAAGATTGCTACTGTGCACCTAGTGACTCCATTGTGACGACTCCACTGTGGTGAACCCGTTGGATTAATTGTGGCTTCCGGCGGCAGACACACGCGGTCCAATCCAAAACTGCCTCTGGCTGCTACTGAAGAAAATCCGGAGGTGATTCTCAGAAAAGGAAAGGCTCCCCAAGGAGAAAGATTCGCCTCTAAATCAGGTATTTCCCCACCTCCTTTCGTAAGAACTCCATTTTCTTATTCTCAGCTTCCTAGTCGCCCTCCCTCTGAGGTTTCCCGTTTCCTGAATTTCGGGAGTGTTCCTGCTGAGTTTTCTCCTCCTGGTCTGGTATCAGAGGGAGAGATCCCTGTCACCCCCCCCTCCCTGGAAGTTGTGCCTCAGTACAGACCTCAGGCCGCAGAAGGTTTCACCACCCCACCTTTTGTTACTACTACTGCACGGAGAGAAGTTGTTGCACATTCAGGTCCCTTAGACCTCTCTCTCTTTTTCCCGTTGTCCCCTTCAAGGACCTCTTTTCGTACATCTCCCGTTCACACTCCTTCTCTCCCAAGTTCTCCTCTGCCTAATATCCCTATGGCTCGTGTTAATCCCCCACTAAATAGAATGGATGCCATAGTCACGGCTAGATATGCTCCCTTAATCCTACCCCATCCTATGAATCCTCTCCCTGCTGGAGACTACTTGAAGTACATTCCCAAGTTCACTGGGGAAGGGGACATGACTACATAAGAGAACCTGGCTGCTTTCTACAGTTATGCAGACAATTTGAACATTGAAAATGAAGATTTCCGGATGAGAGTCTTTGTTCAGAGCTTGGATGGTGAGGTGAGGAAGTGGTTCAGGGGATTGGCCCCTGGATCTATTGCTGGAATTGAAGCCCTGGATGTTGTTTTCCTGAGGCAGTGGGGAGATAGAAAAGATTACATATATTACATGAATGAGTTTGGGTCTCTGAAGAAGCAGGAAGGAGAGTTGGTATCTGACTTCTCCAAAAGGTTCAATAAAATGTATAACAAGATTCCTCCAGAGATAAAACCCTCAGAGGCCTCTGCCCAAATTTCCTATGTTGGTGCATTTGACCCTGATTTTTTTCTTTTATTAAGAGAAAGGAGAGATACCTCCTTAGCTCAAATTCAAGATGCAGCTATAGAGGTTGAATCTAACATATTAGCAGCTGACAGACTGAGAAACAGGGCCGACGCAAACAGAGGAAAGGGAAAGTCAGAAGTCTCAACTTCCGGCCCATCACTGCCCCACCCTCAAGTAAATGGGCTGACCCAGGTGATGAACTTTCTCAAAGAAGAAATGGAGAGATTGAAGGTGGAAAGGAAAAAAATGAATAAGGGCCCTTAGAACACTCAGAACATAATAGGTTTCAGAAGACCAAACAATTTTGCTCCTCCAACCATGCACAAAGAGAAGGAAAGAGACAGAGACGACCAAAGAATTCAGGTTCCCTTCCAGAACAATTTTGTGGCTGATGAAGAAGAAGGAGAAACAGACGAGCCTGAGCCTAAAATCCACTGTTTGGAAGTCACTCCCCCTTTCCCTCATCTGACTCAATCAGCATACGAGGAGTCCCTCATGAACAATCAACTAAATGAATTGAGCAAGGGAGACAAGGTTATCGATGGTCGAGTCAAGTATAACCTAAGATCCGACAAGAAAGAAGTAGCACCTGATGTTCCGGAGAAGTCCTCTAGAGAAGAGAAGCCTGCTGATGAGGTAACAGACGCTTACAGAGGTAAGAAGGCCCAACCCCTCTCCCCCATTGTCCAAAATCATGTTCCTGAAATTAGAGAAATCCTGAAGCTTACACCTTCTTTTCATTTTGAGCATGAAATTCAAAAGATCAAAATCCATGTGCCCCTCACTGAGCTAATTAAGCATGGTGAATTCAAAAAGAGTTTCTCTGACCTCTTGAAATCTGAAGCCTCAGGCCCCTCTATAGACTTCATAAACCTCCAAGATGAAAAACCTGCAGTTATCCTAGGACCCATGGTGGAAGACATAGATGACTCATCCCCTCCCTTCTACACCTCCCTGAACATACATGATAAGGTACTGCACAACTGTTTGATGGATTCAGGAGCCTCTCACAACCTCATGCCCAAAACCGTCATGGAAAAATTAGGACTTGAAGTCACCCGAGCTTATCATGACCTCTATTCTTTCGACTCCAGGAGGGTGCAATGTTTAGGAGTCATCAAGGACCTGGTAGTCTCCTTGTTTCAGCTGCCTATGAAAAGTATGGTCATGGATATTGTGGTAGCTTATGTTCCCCCCAAGTTTGGCATGTTGTTGTCAAGATCCTGGATTAAGAGACTTGGAGGGACGTTACAGATGGACCTTACATATGCCACCATTCCGATCTTTGGAGGGGAACATAGGAGATTATATAGAGAAGCCCAGCTAGCCTACATTGTCAGTGATGAAGCAAACCCCAGTAATCGCCCCATCTTTGCACTTGACACTGGCTTAGGGTCTAGCTTGTTACAGGTCACTAATAAGCCTGAGGCCCCTTTGCAAATCAGAAAGTAGCCCAGTCTTAATCAAGATATGCCCCCTCCAACCACTTCTGTTTGGAAAATGTTCTTTGATGGGGCTTCTTCCAGTATAGGTGCGAGTTCCAGGGTGGTATTCATATCCCCTTATCAAGAGACCATATCTCTGTCATACAAGCTGGAATTTGAAGTCACCAACAACGTGGCAGAGTATGAGGCTCTGGTTCTGGGATTAAGAGCTGCAAAGGAGATGGGAATCAGGGAAATGGTTGTGTTTGGGGATGCAGAGTTGATTGTCCAGCAGGTCAAAAGCGTTAATCAGGCCAACCATCCTCATCTAAGGAATTACAGGAATGAGGTATGGGACTCTGTGAATAATTTCTTCCTGGCTTTTAACATCTCTTTCATTCCAAGGGAAGAAAATGCCCCAGCCGATTTTCTAGCCTTCTCATCTAGTCTGCTCGAAGTTCCTGCGCCGCCCACTGTCGGGTCTGAGGTTGAAATAAAATACAAACCCTCTGTGCCGGAAAATGTCAAGCATTGGAAGGTATTTGAGGATGATCAGGAGATCGAAAAATTTCTCCAATCCATTGATGACTTTTCTACGTCACACATAGATGAATATCCCGACGTTGAAGGAAAGCGGGATCATCACCCTGGAAAGTTTTTGAATGAAATTGTTGACCACCAGATTATACAACTGCCAAGCAACCACATACTAAAAGGACTGGTCCCATTAGAAAGGTTGTTCAATGGGAGCGATGTGGCAGTAAAGGGTAGAGTTTCGGGTGATGATGCCGACACAGCTGAATGCAACATAGGCACACCAGAGGAGCCTAAATTTGTCAAGTTGTCAAGGAGTTTGACTGAAGAGCAGAGGGCCGAATACACTGAGTTGCTGAGGGAGTTTTCTTATGTGTTCGCATGGACCTACAAATATCTCAAGACATATGACACATCTGTCATTGAGCACAAGATCCCACTAAAAGAAGAGGCTAAGCCATTCAAGCAAAAGCTGAGACAGATAAATTCCATGCTGCTACCTGTCATGGAGAGGGAAGTGAAGAAGTTGTTGGATGCCCAAATCATTTTCCCCTTGAGATATTCTGACTGGGTGGCCAATTTGGTCCCAGTGAGAAAGAAAAGTGGCGAAATCAGACTCTGTGTTGATTTCAGAAACCTGAACAGGAGCTCAAGGAAGGATAATTATCCCTTGCCCAACATGGAGCACATATTGTAGAAGGTCACTGGTGCTTCTAGAATCTCCATGGTTGATGGTTTCTCTGGCTACAATGAGATATCAGTCATGCTGGAGGACAGGGAAAAAACAACCTTCACCACTCCCTAGGGCACATTCATGTATGCCAAGATGCCTTTCGGACTGATGAATGTGGGAGCAACATTTCAGCGAGCCATGGACATAGCCTTCATCGGAGAAAAAGATAAGTTCGTAGTGATTTACTTAGATGACATAAAAGTCTTTTCCAAGACTGATAAAGAGCACCGCTACCACTTGAAGAAGGTTTTTCAGAAGTGTCCCAGGTTTGGCCTTTCCATGAATCCCAAGAAATCATTATTTTCTATACAAGAAGGGAATATGTTAGGCCATATAGTATCAGCAGAGGGAGTGAGGATTGACCCTGACAGGGTAGAAGCAATTCAGGCCCTGTCACTTCCCAGATCTAAAAAAGAGGTTCAGGCATTTTTGGGAAGCATGAATTTTCTGAGGAGATTTGTCTCAAATTTTGCGGAGTTGGTGAAACACATCACAGCCATGCTCAGGAAGGGGAATGAATTGAGATGGACCTCTAAACCCAGAGAATCTTTTGTTCGAATAAAGAAGGTGTTGACTGAGGCACCTGTGCTAATCAGTCCCGATTATTCCAAAGATTTTCTGATATTTTCTTTTGCTTCTTATGATACAGTATCAACAGTCTTACTATAGAAAAATGATCAAGGGCAAGAATAGCCTATTGCCTTCTTTAGTAAGGTGCTGAGAGACTCAGAAATCTGATACGAGATCATGGAGAAGTAGGCTTATGCCTTGGTGAAAGCTCTCAAAGATTTCAGAGTCTATGTATTTCATTCAAAGATCATCGCATATGTCCCTTCAACCTCTGTGAAGGACATTCTTATACAGCCTGACATAGATGGGAGGAGAGGTAAATGGATCGCCAAGACCCTAGAGTTTGATCTGGAGATTAAGCCCACCAAGCTGATAAGGGGCAAGGTTTAGCCAAGTTGTTGGCTGAATCAAATTGCAGGGCCTTGGGAATCAATTTCATCAATGAGCAAGTTGATTCATCCAACAGGGGTTCCCAAAGCACTGTACCACTAGCAGCATGCCCCTGGTACAAAGATATCTTGTATTTTTTGCAAGAGTTGAGGCCTCCTGATGGGATGGAAAAAAGCAGGGCCAGAGCATTAAAGCTCAAAGCTGTCAGGCATTGCCTCATAAACCAGGCCTTGTATTGGAAAGACCCCCAGGGGGTATTACTGAGGTGTATGGACCCACAGTAGGCCCAGAAGGTTATATTCGACTTCCATAGTGGTCTTTGTGGAGGTCATTATTTTTGGAAGACCACAACTCACAAGATCCTCCGAGTTGGATATTACTAGCCCACCTTATTTCCTGATGTCTGCAGGGAAATTAGAGCTTGCATCAAATGCCAGAAATTCTCAAGGAAGCAATAGCTCAAATCTCTACCATTAAATCCTGTAGTATTTTCAGCACCCTTTCAGCAGTGCGGATTGGACTTCATCGGGGAAATTCATCCTCCCTCAAGTGGCTAGCACAAATGGATTTTGATTGCAACTGGCTACTTCACTAAATGGATAGAAGCTATCCCCACCAGAAGCACTTCTGACAAAGTGATTATCAGCTTCCTGGAAGATATTATATCCAGGTTTGGTTTCCCCAGTAGAATCATCACTGATAATGCTTCCCCCTTTCGGTCTGAGCCTCTTGTCAAATTCTGTGAACAGTTCCAGATTGCATTGATTCACTCCACTCCTTACTATCCTCAAGGAAACGGACTGGCAGAGTCCTCCAATAAAAGTCTGATCAAGCTCATTAAGAAGCTACTGGAGGAAAATAAAAGGGCCTGGGACTCAAAGATCAAATTTTCTCTTTGGGCTGATCGGGTGACAACAAAGAAATCGCTAGGCATCTCACCCTTCCAACTTGTTTATGGAATAGAGGCCATTTTCCCCACTCAACTTGCCTTACCTGTGGCAAGTCTCCTCCAGGACTTAGAAGGAGAACCTAACCATGTACTCAGAAAGATTCATTAGATGGTGGAAGTGCAGCAGATCAGAGAACAGGTCATGGACAGAGCCTACCTTCATCAGCAGAAGATCAAGCAAGCTTTTGACAGGAAGAGCAAAAGGGAAGAATTTGAGCAGGGTGATCTGGTGCTCAAATGGGATGCACCCAGGCAGGAAAAGGGCAAACACAGTAAATTTGATGCCCTCTGGTTCGGGCCTTTCATGATTCTTGAAGTATTTGCAAACAATACCTACAGGTTGCAGGATCTGGAAGGAAAAGAAGTTTTTAGCAGCCCAGTGAATGGGCATTTCTTAAAAAAATGTTTTTTGTGAGCCACAGTCAGCTCTTTTTGTTTTGTTTTGTAAATATTGTTTCTGTTTTTGTTTTTTGGACTAATAAATGACTCCATAGCCCAACAACAAAGGCATTGAATATGCAAAAGAGTTCTTAGAGCATCACAGGGACGACTTTATCCCCTATGGAGCCAAATGTTAGCGATATTTCTTGTAAGGGGGATTAAAATGTCAAAGAATGGGTTAAAACCCACTTGTCCTAATTTCGAGTTGCTAACGCTCCCATAGTTAAATGAAAAC
>JASDQU010307024.1:67340-85653 GCA_032191745.1 Picea mariana | reverse complement strand
ACAATGCAACTTTCTCACTTAGAATACAAAAATATAAAGGTCCACATGCATATTGTGTGAAAGTGTTTTTACTTCCAAAAGATTACTTAAATATGGGTTGCCACTTAAAAAAAAATACTACATCACAAACACACCTCAAAGTAATCATATTACATTCCACTAACAACAAGTTACCACATGGAGAAAAGATCCATAGGAATTAACTCTTGAAGGAAGCATTTTACTAGAAGTTTAACAACAATTACGACCACATGATGAACAATACCTCAACAAGAAACAAAAACCTGACAATAAAATAAATGAACTCCAAAAATAAAGATCATACGAGGCACAAAACTACAATAACATTATTGTTTTTCATAATAATAGAAAAGTACCTAACAAATAAGATATCACTCTAACATAGTGACCTTGAATAGATAAACTAGGAAATGCGAAAACACAAGTAATATCCACACCGATTTTTTTTGAACAACTATTATCTCAAAAGATGAAAACAAATATAACTATGCAAAAATCAAATCGATGAGAAAAAACAATAATAAAACCAAACAATGTTTGAAATTGTGATTAAACCCAAATGTTGGTGTAAGTCAATGGAGCGACTCAGTAGTTGGTTGATCAGTCTAGGGGCTTCCACTAGTTAGATATGACCAATTAAGTGGTATTTACCAAGTCAACTATAATTGTTTTGGCATAAAAAAGACTATGAAATGAAGATTGCCCAACTTCTTTAGGGTGGACTTTAGTAATCAAGGTTGACTAAATCAAACCCTCTTTTAAGAAGATTGGTTATGCACTAAAGTGTATCAATAGATAGTGTACAAATTGATTGATTGATATGATGTGAATAAATTATGTGAATGGTGTTCTTGTGCTCTATAATGTTTTAATGGTGATTCTAAATACTACCCACTCTTCTTGGATCTATTATTTATACTTTAACAATGCACTTGTGATTGCTAACATGGTATGAGAGCTTAGGTTTTGAGATCCTAACTTGGTTCTATTATTGTAAGGTGTTTAAATTTGCCACTTCACAAGATAATAAAATGATTATATTGTCCACCTCTCAAAAATAAAACTGGGGTATCTTTACCAAGTGGTTAATGAGTTGTGTGACTAGTGCAAATTTTGTAGTTCTTATAAACGGTGAAACATCTCCATTCTTCCACAATGGCAGAGGATTGAGGCAGGGCTTCCCGCTCTCCCCTTTGTTGTTTTTATTAATCATGGAAGGTCTTATCCTATATCTTAAAAAAGGACAGGTGGAAGGGAAGTCGATAGGGGTGAAGGTCTCAGGATTGACTGTGTTGGGGTCCTATAATCATAGGTAACTCAATTCTTCGGTTGTTGATTTGGCGTTTCTCCCGTGATGAAGACATCTGGCTCGGTTGATTCCATTTTCCCCTCCACCCATTTCTCTTGATCCTACATCACCCTAATGCATCCTTCATCCACCTCTGTGCCCTCACTCCCTTGCACATTTGTCATGTTGACTACATCTCGCCTGCCATTCATCCCTGCATAAACAAACTTAGGATAATAAAATATTGGTTAGTTTAATAAGGTAATTGATAATAAATAAAAGATCAGATTAATTAATAATTTTAGTAGTTAGTAAATAGGTTAATAAAATTAGTGTAATTAAACCAATAAGCTAGGTTAGTCTTGTTATTAATTAATTAAGTTAGTGTTAAATAAGTTAGTGTAATTAATTAATTATTAATTAATTAATTAGCTAATAATTAAGTTAGTGTTTAGGTTAATTTAGGTTAGTGTTAAACATTAAAATAAAACAAAAACAAATATTAATTAATATAAAACCCATTTAATAAAACAATTAAAAAATATAATACAAATAAAACATAAAACAAATAATTAAAAAACAATATAAAACATTTAAATAAAACATATATAAAGTAAAACAAAATATAATAAACATAAATAAAAATAATAATAATAACACAAAATAATAAACAAATAAAATAAAAAAGAAACAATAAATGAAAAAACATAAAAATTAAACATATCCTAAGTCTAAACTCTCACATGCTCCCATACAAATCGAACCCCCCTGCGTCCCATCAACTCCTTGGGGTCCAAGTTGGTGGTATTGGGAGGGACAAGTGTCTCCTCCTGGTGAACTTGGACCCCCCCTCCCAATACCACTTACCACCTCAGGGGGTCTAACCAAAACCACCTACCCCTGCAAAATCGCTCACCTAAATTTCAAAATCGTTTTGTTTGCATGTTTAACAGTTCGACTTCCGAGGTGGATTTCGGGTAGATAGAAACAAAATTTTTAAAAATGAGAGAGGATTTTGTTAAAAATGGGATGAAGAGAAAAAACCTCTTCCATATTTTGTAAAGGTGCCACCAGTTGGGAGAATCAAATCCATCTTTCAGCCTCTTTTTTCATATTTTCGGTTTTTCTGTTTCAGCCCTGATTTTGCAGGAGCTGTTTCGGCAAGCTGGAGACGAAATTAGAGAAACCGAAGGAGGATTTTGTCCAGAACATGCTCATATACAATAAACTCCTTCTTTTTTTACACAGGTGTCAACGTTGAGGAGAAACAAAGGTCTTAGTTGACCTTTTTTTCCAGCAATTCGGCCAGTTTTTCATGGCAGACAGTTCCAGATTTTTGGGGATTTGTTGCTATTTTTTGTCAAGGTGGTTGAATTCGACTTCCTGAGCCTAGGGAGAGTCTATTACATATATTTTAATGATTCAAATGCACAGGGATGGATCAAGCAGGGGACCATGATTTAGTTTTTGTAAAACAGCTCACAAAGCTTCTTTAAATCAAATCTCAGTAATACAAATCAAGCTTCATAGGATTCCTGCGACATATCTTTTTGGTGAAGTGTATCTTCTGTAATATGTTTTCCCTATCACATATTGTTTTCTTCTGAATTATTCAATAGAGGATTAAGATCAGAATTTGTTTTAAAATACACTATGTTTCTGGCTTTGGATAATTTTTGTGTTTTATGCTAGAGGATTAGTTCCAGAATTCTTAAATTCTTTGGTACAGTGTTCTTTTTCCTCACCTTTGCTTTCATATCATTCAATAATCTCAAAGGATCCAACAAGGTGCCTACCTTTCCTTGTGAGTTTTTCCTATAGAAATTGTCTTGATTTGATCAAGCCTCTTTGATTCCATTGCCCAATGGACCTCCTTCCCTGTTCCAGCCAACCAATTTTAAAAAAAAACAAATACCAATCTATCATAGCTAGCCTAAGATCCATACTCAAACAAAGTTGTATCATTCGGAGAGATCCCTCTCTGAGTCTTGGAGGACTAGATCCAAGACTCCAAAGTGGTTCTGTGGTTACCCCTGTTGGAGTCACCCTTCTCTAAATAGGTGAAATGTTATACTTAAGCCCCAAAAGCTGGATTTTGGGACTTCGTTTATTTCACGTTTCTACCCACTAAAGCCGTAGTATCCCGACACGCAAAATGGCAAAAAAAATTTGGTCCTAATCACCATTATTAAATGACTAAGCGGTGATTATCATCTTTCACCACCTCTTACTCTCTCTCTCGGGAGTTACATGTTGAACATTTCTAAAACCTCCGACTTGCGAAGTCGTGAAGTTGTGTTAAAGTTACCCAGGTTAGTATCAAGAGTAAATCACTTTAAACCTTAGTTAATCACTTTCATGATTTTGTGACTTGACAATTTTTCCCCCAAAGGGTAGCACCTTTGTAACTTTGATTCACAAAGTCATGGTATTCTTTAATTAAGCATGGATTAGTTAAAGGCTTAATTCGAATCACAAAAAATCAACTAAATCGCGATGGTGCGATTTAGTNTAAAGGCTTAATTCGAATCACAAAAAATCAACTAAATCGCACCATCGCGATTTTGGGTTTTTAAGTTCCAACAGCTAGGAGCAAAATCACCCAATACGGCGAACGTCGAAGAAGGGGATTAGCGAATAAAGTGCACTTAATTAAAATAGATAAACCATATTAATCAATTCCTTAAGCAACCTTTAACACACATAGTTTACGGACAGAGTCTTGAATGTTTCTGCATTTTTCCAGGTCACGAATCGTCAAGCATTTATGGCATTTATTTGATTTTCAATGAGGTGATGGATAGAAAGATCTCGTTTTACTTCTAAATATTTCTATTAAACAATTTGACTGCTCCGTTAGTAGAGACTCACACAGGCTTAAATGATCAAAGCAGAGGATTTCCTTTCATTATTTTAGTTTTCATTTCTATTGCGTGCAGAGCCATTACATTAGGATAACTTTTCTCTGTGTTTTCAATCTTTCCGACAGGGGATCTAGTTGCAAGTTTCTCTATCATGGCTCCACGAAAAGTGCCCAAGGAAGCTTCTGAGATTTCAGGTCAGGGCTCAGACTTTGTTTTTGATACCTCACCCCGAAGTATTAATTCTATCAAAACATGGACGTGCGTTTCCAACATTCTGCAATCCGAGTCGATAAACTGCTCGGATGATTCCAGTGACAACGAGAAGGATGACTTTTCAACCAAATACAAAATCGTCTCTCAAGAAGAGATGCACAAAATAGCAGCAAGGCCATAGCTTCTTCCCTATTATGATATGATCAGATGGGTGCTAGACCATGTGGACATCCTGACTAGGATGATTATTAGCGAACAAAGGGTGACAATTGGGACTTTCAGATCGGAGCATTTACAGGCAATGTATAAATTGTCACCCACACCGAACCTTACTCACAATGATGAATTCCTAGAGGGTTTCAAGAAGAAGGAATGTGAGAAGTATGGAAAAAATCTATTTGATTTGATCAAAGATTGGGTTTCGCACCCCGCGAAATTCAGGGTTGATACTAATGGAATCTATTGAATCTCCTCCTTAAAGTCGCAATTCAAGTATATAGCAATGATGGCTTGTAGGTTGTATGGGAAGGAGGACATTACTAACTTTTTCCTCCCATGGGTACCGCTTATTCATACAGTTGTTGAGGGTTTCTCCTTCGACTAGGCCAAATTGTTGTCTGACAGTCTGACCAGTCGAATTACCGAATATCAAGCGCAGAAGGTGAGTAGGAAAGAAACTTCGTTCTTTATGTCTTCTTACATCATGGATGCTATTTTCTTCATGAAACCTTTCCCGCTAATGAACTAGAGCTGGGCTCCATCTAATACAGAGCCTATTCATGTCTACCACTCAAAAATTTGGGAGGATAAAGCCAAAGAATTCATCTACGAGATCTTCAACTGGGTAATGGTACCAATGCATGTCTCCATTTTCGTCCATCTGCCTCCCAGGATTTCGGATAACATCACGGCCAACCTGAGTAGCGTGGTAGATTGGTATATAGAAGCGGAATTTTCATACATCAGGGTCTTTTGCACCTCTCTTCCTCCATATGCTTTGTCTTTAATCTTGCCAGATAAGCTATTCTATCACGAGATCGCTAGACAGACTGTGCTCAGCGGGATAAGAAAAGAGCTCAAAGGAGTATCAAAAAAGGTATGGCCGCCCTTTCCCATTCACATTGGTGCATATTCTTTATTAGACTTTATCCATGCTAGAGCCAAGGCTATGGCCTTAGAGGAAATGAAATTGGTGGACATTGAGTTTAAGAAGCACGACCCAAATAAGGTTGTGAGAAATCACCTGGCGAGTTGTGGCCTGAAGAGGTACGAACACGAGGATTCGCCTCATGATGAAATATTTCGAGGCACAAAGTCCTATTCTGAAGTCTTAAGTTGGATTCAAGCCCTGTCGCCCAGAGATATGGACGATTTCCTTAGATTCCAGGAGAACCAGTAGAGTTGTCTTCCCCAAGTTTTATAGGGAAAAACCCCAAAGCTTCCGGTTACACAGCAAACAGAAGCCAAAGGCTTAAAGGACTTGAGTCCCGACAAGGAGAAGAATCCAAAGAAAGAAGGGGAGGTTGGGACCTCAGAGCAAGAAGCTGAAATCCCCTATCAACAGGAAGGAAACCCAGAAAAGGGTACGTCGGGCAAGCAGGTCCAAAGTCAAGTAGGGATATCCTCGCAAGTGTTGGGCGACCCACTACCGCTCATATCAAGCAAGCCATCCATGGATGCTAACCCAACACAATCATTTAAGGAAATCGCTAGTCCTGTCGCTTCTATAACACCCTTACAGTTCACAAAGGGGAACCCCAATGCGAGATGGATTTTCAATGAAGAGATAACGCCCATTTATGTGGAAGAGTTACCTTCAAACGAATTTTTCTTTGATAAGAAAAGGAAGGTCGTAGTGAAGCAAGAATCATATCAAAAAGAGGGTGCAGTGGCTAAAAGTTTTAAAATCCTGACAGAAGGGAAGGTCATGGAAGAGGAAGAATTCACCGACAAGATAGCAAGAACACTACGGGCTTATGCTACAGCCAATCAGTACTTAGTTGGAACTTTGAAGGCCCAGTTGAAATGAAAGAACCTCTTGATCAGTAAGTTGGAAGCTAAGGTGGCTACGGTGGAAGCAAATGCCAGGGATGAGGTGAGCAAAAGCCTCAAGCAAGCCAGAATAGTTGATCTACAAGAGATCAAGAAACTTAGATCCGACCTTGAGCAGGTGCACTAGTTGGTGCAAATAAGCCAAATGCAGGTAAGCCAGCATGAGCAGAAAATTATACAATTACAATCGAAAATGGATGTTGTTGAAAACCAGGTTTTAGACATAAAGGTTTTTCAAGCCCAAGATACTGAAATCTGACAGAAGGTATTAGTGGCTCAACAAGACTTGCTTGCAAAAGTTGGAATCATTCAGCATCACTTTCAGACGATGGATCAAGTGCTAGAAGATATCTCTTTGCGAGAAAGAGAAGTTGGGGCGGATCAGGTTACTTTCCAAGATGTCGTGATAGCCACAGCGAATGTAGAGACTCAGTATCTCCAAATTATCCATCACAGAACAAACCAGAGGGAATATCTTACTAAAGGTTTGGGAGCAGAATATATCAGAGAGCAGGGGAAGAGCTAAGGAAGTGAGGAATTCTTGTGAAGAAACATTCGCCTTGATAAATAAATCTTTGCTAGACCTTGATAAGGAAGGAAATGTTGGAAAGCTGGACAAAATCAATATAGCTAAACACCTGATAGATATCAAATAAAATGAAGAAAAGGAGCAAGTTGAAATATTCCAAATAAGCCAGGTTGATATGGTCCAAGTGGACAAATGGCTAGTACAGCCAAGTCTGCAGTTGCGGTCTATCATCATAGAAGACTGACGAGTGGGGAAAAGTTTGCCACAGTTGGCAAAGAGTTGTTACACCTTTGAGGCCAACAACCAAAAAGGGCCTTCCAGGTGGATAGCCCAGTTGGTTGAAAGGTATGTTAATTGCATTGAGCAAGTGAAAGGGTAGGCTTTTGGTGTTAAATAGTGACAGATGTCAATCCATTCTATTTCTGGAGCTAGAGGAGCAAAGAAAAGAAGGCGCTATGCCCCTATTAAGGAAGACAAAAGATGAGGAAATGAAACGTTTCAATCCTTCATTTGTAACCGACAAGTTTCTAGAACGTTTGGAATTCTAAATGTTTACAAGTTTGTTTAAATATACATTTTGGAAAGGAACTAGGGGGGGCTTTTCTTTTGGAGATTGTAATAGAGATAGTTCTCCTTTTCTAAGATTAATACAAAGCATATTGAAGACTCCATATTCCGTCAAGATTAATTTATGTGCTTTCCTCTGTTATTTTCATACTTCATGTCATTTTTATATACATCTTTGATAAATGTTTTAACTGCAATTTAGTACAACTTCTAATGTGGTGATCAGGTTTCAGTTATCTAGTTATTTACATATTTTCCTCTGTATCGGCTATTAGCAGGTACAAGACCTATGGATTACTCAGATATCTCCATTTCATGCTTTATCAAAGTGTCTCTTTTCCTTTCTTCTCCTGTTATAGCGTGGGATTCCTCTGCAATTGATGCCCCACATTGTTGACAGCTCTATGTTTTCTTTCGTTTCACACTCAGTTTCAGATTTTAACTCAGATACGGAAAACGGCCTTCGATTTTGCTAAATTTTATTTGGTTTCACTGAATTTTCCTTATATAATCAAAAATTGAAATAGCACTTCAAAACATCAACCCCTTTTAAAGGCTTTGTTACTACATGATAGTGCCCGTCATAAGATAGCCCAACATTGAACCCGACCTATCAGAAAAAACTAGCATCTCTTTGAATCTTTTCGATACTACACTTAAGACTTCCATCACCCGGGTAGAGCTCGAACGTTCATGGGCAGCCATCGAATGGGATATCAGCATTCAAGAATATTTGGAAGCGAGACAAAGACAACTCAGAAACCAGCCATAGCTTTCTTCCCTGAAGTTGTCCTTTCCCTTTTTTATCAATCACTCACTTTGGATTCCTAGACTCTATACTTTATAGCCTTGAGTACATACTCTAGCAAAACATCTTTTTGGCATCATTTCTGGGGAACGGAGAATCATAGTCACTTTCCCCTGAGAGAACGACATTTCCAAGTTTCATTTTTTGATAGTGAACAAAGAGTGAGCACCTCGTTAAGGTTAAACCTTTACCTTTCACTTGGTGACTCCACTTTCAAGTAAGCTGGAATCCTTTCAAAGGAACACCATACAAAACCCAGATGCTAAACAGACTGTGCTAGTTCTCGACCCTAAAAAAATACTAAAACCAAGGGGTCTTTTCAAACAAAACACTATTGTTTACCAACCCAAGTCCACTCAGTCTAAAGATAAGACTTTTCTTGAACCTTTGTCCTCGCAAGAACTTTCTCTCGGAAAAACATCGGACAGTACTGTCAAAGATGAGACCCTAAAGTCTGAGCAAACCCTACCCGAGATTAAGACCAAAACCTCTCCGACTACCTCTTACATTAGTAGGGGTGACACGCCTACCGTAAATCTCATCCCTATTGATATCCCATCGACTCTCAATATAAATGTCTTTGTCACTCAAGGCCTAGAAGAAGTTTCCACTCCCACGGATTCGACACCAGTGGTCTCTCCCATTTACATATCCTGCAAGTTAGAGGAACCGAGTCCCCATTTACCCTCTCTCCCTTTTCCAACTTTCACCTCCCCTAGTAAAAAGTTCCTCGATTTTTCCCCCTTCATCCTGGGGAAGCTAGGGAGTCACTATACATCTTCTCCAACCCTCTTTATAATGCACCATTTTCCTCTCCTAGGTCATCCATGGCCACAGCCGGAGGAGGAGCAGGGGAAGTAGGAGGTCAAGGCCAACAACCGCCCCCTACGGTTTTCACCAAAGTGGCCGCTAGATACACTCCCTTGGTCCTTCCAGTACCCCTCCATAATTTACCCGAAAACTATATGAAAAACTTACCCAAGTTCACAAGAGAAGGGGATATAACTGCAGCCGAGCATATCAACTTCTTCGATCAATTCGTTGATATTCTAGGTCTCGAACATGAGGACATGTATTCACGTTTGTTTGTCCAGACCTTCAAGGGACAGGTAAGAACTTGGTTTTGGAGCCTGCCCCCAGGTTTGATATTATCCTACGATGCACTAGAAGACCTTTTTCTCAAACAATGGGGTGAAAGAAAGGATCATTTATACTATTTGACCAAGTTTGGGTACTTAAGGAAAAAGGGATCTGAAACTGTTATGGAATTTATCCAAAGATTTAACAAGTTGTACAATAAGATCCCTGTTGAAGTTAAACCGTCCCAACCCACTGCCAAAGTAACTTTTGCAGGAGATTTTGAACCCGATTTCACTCTACTATTAAGAGAAATGAGAGGGGCAGACTTAACCTGAATGCAAGATGACGTTGCGGAAATTGAGTCAAACATGATGGTTTCGGGTAAATTAAAAGCAAAAATCAAAACAGGAAACAGGGAAACCAAACACTTTAGAGAACAAGTGGGTCCCTCTGGATCTGGAAGGTCCTCAGATAACAAAATGGATGACATGGCTAGGATAATAAAAGAGCTCTCAAACAAAATCTCAAGAATGGAGCTAGACCAATCCAAAGCTGATCAATTCGTTAAGACAGAATTTAGGAGAAACCCCAATCCTCAGATTCAACAAAGACAGATTAAAAATGAAGATCAAAACATTCAAACACCTCTAAAAAATGAAAAATTTATTGGAGGAAATGATATGAAAGAGTTCAAGGATTTGGAATAAGACGTAAACAATTTAGGCGACAATTGTATACAACCTCATTTGACAAAAGAATATTATGAGAAGTCTCTAAACACTAAACAATCATCAGGTGCAGATAATAATCTAAACAACGCTAATGATCTCACTTATCAAGGAATGGACGACACCATAATGGTTGAGCTCCAACATAAATACAATATGAGGCCTAAAAACAAACCTGTGTCGACTGCTCAACCCAAGAAAATTTTTCCTAGGGGTGAAACATATGAGCCCATCCAGAAAGAGACTGAGACGCAAAATAAAAAAGGGGTAGACTTGCAGAATACCAACGTAAAGGAGGTTGAAACCCAAGTCAGAAGAACTAATACAGTTGAAATGCGGACACCTGAAATGCCCAGAACTGCTGAAAATAAAACAGTGCAAACAAATAAAATGGATAGGAAAGAGTCTGAAGTTTCAGCCAAGGAAACGGATAAAATTGCGGGAAGTTTATGCCTAGAAAACGAGATAAATAAGATCAAGATACCAATACCTTTGGTCGATTTGGCGAAGAATCCTGTTTACTGAAAGAAAATAACCAAGATGATAAATTTTTCAGATTTAGAGAGTCAGTTTGACGTGATAAATCTGGAAGATGATAAGCCTAATATCACTTTTGGTCCACATTTTGAAGGTGCGAGAGATAACGTCGCCCCCTTCTATATTACCCTAAAAGTGCACAATCGACTATTGCATTATTGCATGCTGGACTCTGGGGCCTCTCATAACGTAATGCTCAAATCCATTATGGATAGATGTTACCCATGATTTTGGTCATCATGATGGTGTACTCAGGCTCCTCATAAGAACTTTCTCCTGAGAAAATTGACATTCATCTCTTCCCAGAAAACATACTTTTGAAGAGAGTTCGCAGGTTGCTAATATACCAGGGTGCGAGAATGACCCATTCTCGCAGGTTGCCTTAAGCTAGGGTGTGAACTTCTTGCACTGTGATACATAGCTAGGGTGCGAACTTGTTCTAAGGCTTGGAAAAAGATTAATTCTCGACGATTCTAGAAGGGAATCTTCTAGAAGAATGGGTTGGCATTCAAATGGTTATCCTTTTACTGGTCTCCCTGATATTTTGGGATCATTCTTATCCAAGTAACCATCTCATTCTCTCCTATATATTGATGGAATTCTCATGGAAAAGGTTAAGCAAGATTCATTGGATAATTGGTGAAAGAATTGTGTGAAGGACCTAGCTTGAACAGGAGCTTGGAGACTCTAGCAAGTCTATCAAGAGGATTTGATCTTCTTCATGCAAGGATTGAGAAAGTGTGTGTGTTGGAGCCAAGAGCCATCGAAAGGAAGCTTGTGACATCAAGGTGATCAGGTTGTAATCTTCTACTTTCAATTAATATGATACAGTGGCATGTCCCTTTCCCATAAAGCTATTCTCACTTTATTGTGTAATTCCTTGATCATACACATAAGTTGACAGTTGAATATATTTTGCTACCTTCACTTTGGTTGGTTTTTGTTGTCTTGGTCTTGACTTCACGAGAGCACCGGAGCGAAGCAGGAGCAACAGAGACCCTAGGAAGCGATACAAAGGTATGTTACTTGTTCCTCCCTACTAGCTAATTCAATGGTCAAAACTTAGGGAAAGAGTCATGTCCTTTCCTATTTTGTTCTAGATCCAGGTGGATCTAGGGAGATATATTAGTGTCCGCACCTACAGATTAGTCTGATAGCAATAGACTAGGCCTCAAAATCACCATACCCTATGGAGATATTTACTCGTTCAATTCAAGAAGATTTAAGTGCATGTTAATGATCAAAGATTTAGTAGTCTCCCTTGCCCAGATTCTGGTGAAAAATGTCCTAATGAATGTAGTTCTCGCTGATATACCCCTGAAGTACGATTTTCAATTATCTAGATCTTGGGGAGCCAATCTCGGGGGATCCCTTTAGCTGGATATGACCTATGCCACGATCCTTATTTTTGGTGGGCAGTTCACTCGGTTATACAGGGAAACACGGTTGGCATATACGGTAAGTGATCCTCAGAATCCTAACAATTACCATGTTTATATCGCCAATCAAGACCTGGGAAATTGTATTCTATCTTTTGACAATAGTGAAAATAATTGTACGGAAGAAAGTTATATTGATGAAATCAAAACTAAAAAGACAGCTAAAAATGTGTATAGCACTGGAACTTGAAAAATGTTTTTTGATGGTGCTTGGTCGTGTGAAGGAGCAGGTGCGGGCGTGCTTTTCATAGCACTTGAAAATGAATTTGTCATCCCCTTCTCTTACAGGATATAGTTGGACTGGAATCTGAATATGAAGCTCTAGTATTGGGACTGGAAGCTGACAAGAAGCTAAACATAAATAACTTAGAGGTCTATGGAGATGCAAAACTGATTGTGAAGCAGGTAAATCGGCAGTACCAGGCCAAGCACCCGAGACTGAGGTCCTACAGGAATTACTCCTGGGATCTAATGGAAAATTTATTTTCATCGGTAAAGGTTCATTTCATCCCACGAGCCGAAAACCAGCAAGTCGATTCACTGGCCAAAGCAGTGTCGACTTTCGCACCCCCTATCACTTTCAAATTAAAATACCACATAGAGGTAAAGCACAGACCATCCATACCAAACAACATACAACATTGGTAGGTATTTGAAGATGACGAATAGATTAGAAAGTTCCTGGAAATGGTGGATGATTTCTCTGAAACTCACATTGACCAGGAAAACCAAAATGACCATACCTGGATTATGTAGAAAGGGGAGGAGCCTCAAGAGTTCCGAGAAAAAATCGCAAATCATCACCTGCTAGTATTAAAAAGTAATCAGATCCCTAAGGGCCTGATACCTATGGAAAGGTTGTTTGATCAAAATGACATGCCTCTGAGGTCTACCTTGCAGCCCCAACCGGAGGAGGTCAAAGACTGTGACGTGAGAACCACCAAAGAACCTAGGATAGTGAAACTATCAAAGTACCTTCCTCCTGAGATAAAAAGTAAGTATACGGACTTACTCGGACGGTATAAGGATGTCTTTGCATGGTCTTACGATGAGCTCAGAACCTATGACACCTCTATGATCGAGCACAAGATACCTTTGAAACTTGGTGTCAAACCCTTCAAACAGAAGCTTAAGCAAATCAACCCCATTTTACTACATGTGGTCGAAAAAGAAGTGAAAAGAATTTTAGACGCAAAAATAATTGTACCTCTCAGGTACTCTGACTGGGTGGCGAACCTAGTCCCGGTGAGGAAGAAGAGTGGGGAGATCAGACTGTGTGTGGACTTAAAAAATCTAAATAAGTCCTCTCTCAAAGACAATTATCCTCTACCCAAAATGGATCATGTTTTGGAAAAAGTAGTTGGGGCAAACAGGATGTCGATGATCGATGGGTTTTCGGGCTACAACCAAATTGCTATCAATGAGCATGATAAAGAAAAAACGGCTTTCACCACCCCTTGGGGCACATTTATGTATGACAAAATGCCTTTTGGTATGATGAATGCAGGGGCTACTTTCCAGCACGTTATGGATATCGCTTTCATCGGTGAGAGAGATAAATTCGTGGTTATCTACCTTGAAAATCTAACCATATTTTCTAAATCCGATGAAGACCATCTGATACATCTAAAGAAAACGTTCGAAAAATGTCAAAAATTCAGTTTGTCTTTAAACCCCAAGAAGTCTCACTTTGCGATGCAATAAGATAAACTATTGGGCCACATTGTGTCTCGAGATGGAATTAAAATCGACCCTAAAAGGGTAGAAGCTATAGACACCATAAATATTCCTAGAAATATAAAAGAAATTCAGTCATTTTTAGGAAAAATAAATTTTTTGAGAAGATTTATCCCAAACTTTGTTGAAATCGTGAAATTTATCACAGATATGCTAAAGAAGAACAGTGAAGTGAAATGGACAGCGGAAGCTAAAGCATCATTTGCACGCATCAAGAAAGTTATCAGCGAAGCGCCCGTGCTGGCAAGCCCTGATTATCTAAAGGATTTCCTCATTTTCTCGTTTGCGTCCGAACATATAGTGGTAGCAGTGCTCCTCCAAAAAATGAAGAAGGTTTCGAGCAACCATTAGCTTTTTTTAGTAAAAGTATTAGAGATGCTAAATTGAGATATGATATAATGGAAAAGCAAGCATACACTATGGTGAATGCGTTGAAGGATTTTAGAACCTATGTGCTACACTCCAAGGTAATTGCATACGTGCCCACCAGTTCTGTAAAGGATATATTAGTTCAACCCGATAGCAACGGGAAGAGGGGTTGGTGGCTTGCTAAAATTCAAGAATTCGATTTAGAGGTGAAACCAATGAAACTAGTAAAGGGACAGGGTTTGGCTAAGCTCTTAGCTTAATCAAATTTCAGAGCACTCAGAATGAATAATCTGTAGGGATATGAAGGATGTGGGCACGTAAATGAGCCCAATAACCCAATATCTATAACCAAAATCGAAGAGAAGTTTTCATTATCGGATTGGTATAAAGACATAGTGTATTACCTATTGAACCTGAAATGCCCTGGCGATCTGTCTCTAGCTAAAGCTAGAACACTTAAGCTACATGCGGTGAAATATTGTATATCTGAAAGCCAGATGTACTGGAAGGACCCATTAGGCTTCCTACTAGTTTGTTTGCTAGAATCGGAAACAAAGGGGGTCATAAACGAATTTCACAAAGGATTATGCGGAGGGCATCATGCCTGGAGGGCCACAGCTTATAAAATCCTGAGGGTGGGATATTATTGGCCTAAACTATTCTCATATGTCAACACCAAAGTCAGTGCCTGTAACTCTTGACAGTTGTTTGCTGGCAAACAGAAGCTTCCAGCGCTACCTCTAGTCCCTGTCAAAACTAAAGCCCCTTTTCAACAATGGGGGTTAGATTTTATAGGCAAAATCAATCCACATTCTATTGCTCAACACAAATGGATCCTCACTGCCACAAATTACATCACCAAATGGGTGGAGTTTATTCCGACTAGAAAGGCAACCGATTCAGTGGTAATAGATTTCCTGGAAGAGAGCATATTGTCCCGATTCAGCTGTCCCCGAAAGATAGTTACGGATAATGCCCAGGCATTCAAGTCTATGGCAATGGTCAGATTTTGCCAAAAATATAACATCATATTCGACCATTCAATGGCATATTACCCTCAAGTAAATGGTTTATCCAAATCATCAAATAATAGTTTAATTTCCATAATTAAGAAGGTGTTAAGTGAAAACAAAAGATCTTGGCATGTACATTTGAAGTATTCCTTATGGGAAAATCGGATAGGTATGAAGATATCCATTGGTACTTCTCCTTTCCAAATGGTATACAGGGTTGATGTGGTACTACCTATAAATCTAATGCTCCTTGTGATGAAGCTCTAGAAAGATGGGAAAGAAGAGCCAAACCATGTCACAAGAAGAATAAATCAGTTGATTGAGGTCCAACAGCACAGGACCGAGGTGAACAAAAGGATGCAGAAATACCAAGACAACATGAAATCATTGTTCGATCATAAGGCCAAAAACAAAGAGTTCCTCCCCGACGATTTGGTTTTGAAATGGGATGCTAGAAGGGAAGACTCGGCAAAACATGGTAAATTTGATCATATCTGGTATGGATCATTCAAAGTCTTAGCTTCTAAAGGGACGAATTCATTTCTATTAGAGAATTTGGACTGTAAAATCCTTAATTCCCCTGTGAATGGGTGTTATTTAAAGCACTAAATGCAATAAATGAGTTATGAATCTCCATTGTATATATCGGTTTGTGTTTTCTGTCTTTTATAGCTTTTCGGTAAGTTCACTTTCATTGCAAATAAAATAGGTTAGTGATTTCCTAGAAGTAGAGATGTGAAATCTCCAACACATCGAATCCCATAAATCTTGAAGGCCTGATACTCTTCATGTTGTTTCTTACAAGATTCTGGCTTACAGCCCAAACAGCAAAAGGAGAAAACGGACGGTCATGTATCAGAAAGTTGACTCACCCGAAACAGGTGACAATTTTATTTTTTTTTAGAAGAGAACGAAATGGTAAGGCAAAGGTATGAATTTCTGAAGTATATAGGTTTCAAATGAACATCACTTAAACGTAGCATGGTCTCACGAGTATGATATATTCTCCTAACATGTCTTTAAAAGAACAACTTTTACCGTGGTTTCTAAAAGGGTTCACCCAAAAAAGAGTCAGGATTGTGTGTTAACGTTCGAGTTTATTGAAGTCCAAAACCTTCTCTTTTTTCCTTTTCCATCCCTAGTCTCCTCTTAAGATCTGACACCTTCCCATACCCTCCACAGAGGAAGAAGAGGTTACACTTTAGTTTTGGAAACTGGTGAACGAATTTTTGAAAATAAGTTGGCCTTCGCGACTCCTCGGTCTCCCGCTGAACAAAGTTATGCTTAGGTTGATCCTAACTCTCTTAGGTCTTTTAACAGGTTTCAAATGGTCAGGTCTTGCTCAAAGGAATACCCCCGGAAAAAAATTCCCCCATAATTTTTTGTAGACTAGGACTTTTTGAAGGTCGAGAGAAAGTTGGTCCAGAGCACTCAAAGCAAGGTGACAGGCCTCTATAGCGAATATTACACAGATATCACCCCCGGTATAATTTATACCAAATTGATTGCCCCCACTTCATATTCCAAAAGTAAAATATAAGACAGGTGGTGAAAGGAAATTCATAATTGATTGCCCCCATATAGTCCAAAGAGACGATGAAAGGAAATTCATAAAATGATTTCCCTCATCTCAGCATTTAAATGCAAAATCACAGTTTGGAGTGGTGAAAGGAAATTCAATAAAGGGAACCAGATAACTTCACCGGGGTACTGAACAGGCTTGCTGGCAGTGAAGCAATATCTAAGATATCTGTAAGGTTGTCATACTTAAATTATTCTACACTCTAGTATTTATCCTTTTCGAAACTGGATCTACAACCCAAGTTCATGCAGGTCTCCCTTATCTAAAGCATGGATTTAACTTCTTTTTGATGCAAGCTAAAACCTCCAGGACCTGTTGAATTTCCTAAGATCGTTTGGACCATCTTAAGTAGACTCTATGTCAGCTTCGAGAAATGAAAATTCACTGAATGGACTACATCAGAGTTTAGAAAGCATGTCGAGTTTTGAAATTTTTCCAAAAACAAAGTTGAAACCTCAAAGTTCCCTCTGTATCCTCTTTCCAAACAAGTTTCACATAAGCAAATAATGACTCCATTTACCCAATACCGGCACTTGGTCGGTTGTCCTTCTCGTCCCTCAAGGAGACGAGATCCCTAGTTGGAGCCTATGTTGGAGCCTCCCTTCTCTAAATAGGTGAAATGTTATACTTAAGCCCCAAAAGCTGGATTTCGGGACTTCGTTTATTTCACGTTTCTACCCACTAAAGCCGCAGTATCCCGACACGTGAAATGGTGAAAACTTTTTGGTCCTCATCACCATTATTAAATGACTAAGAGGGGATTATCATCTTTCATCACCTCGTACTCTCGCTCTCGAGAGTTACACGTTGAACATTTCTAAAACGTCTGACTTGCGAAGTCGCGAAGTTGTGTTAAAGTTACCCAGGTTAGTATCAAGAGTAAATCACTTTAAACCTTAGTTAATCATTGTCGTGATTTCGCGACTTAGAGATTTCTCCCCTAAAGGGAAGCACCTTTGTAAATCCGATCCATGAATTCACAATATTCTTTAATTAAGCGTGGATTAGTTAAAGGCTTAAGTCGAATCACAAAAAATCAACTAAATTGCACCATCGTGATTTCGGGTTTTTAGGGTCCAACGGCTAGGAGCGAGATCACCCGATATGGTGAACGCTGAAGAAGGGGATTAGCAAATAAAGTGCACTTAATTAAAAGAGCTAAACTAGATTAATTAACGCCTTAAGAAACCTTTAACACACATAGTTTACGAACGAAGTCTTGAATGTTTTTGGGTTTTTCCAGGTCATGAATTGTCAAGCATTTATGGCATTTGTTTGATTTTCAGTGAGGTGATGGATAGAAAGATCTCATTGTTGGAAAATACTGAGAGGGGGGGTGAATCAGTATTTGAGCTATCAATCAATTTTTAACTTTTCTTTTACTGAAAAATCTTAGTCTACTTTATAGAGATCAGTTGTTGTATATTCTTATGAAAACAGTAGTGCATCCAGAGATCTTATTGTGGATTTCTTTATTCATCAGATG
>JASDQU010307024.1:31328-63756 GCA_032191745.1 Picea mariana | reverse complement strand
GTGTTCTTCATCCTCTCCTTTTAAAATACTTGATCTGATTATTGTTTTCTAAAAGCACTGTTTCATTTGAATGTATGATGAGTTGTCTATTACATTAATCATTGAGTGATCCCATTGTTCCAAGCATACCTACACATTATTTTCTTAAGTTACCAAGCATCCTTAGCCTACAACCTTAAGAAGTTTCTTGGAGTGATAACACCAGCCATGGATGCTAACCCGACGCAATCATTCAAGGAAATCGGTAGTCCCATCGCTTCTATAACACCCTTATAGTTCACAAAGGGGAACCCCAATGTGAGATGGATTTTCAGTGAAGAGATAATGCCCATTTATGTGGAAGAGTTACCTCCAAACGAATTTTTCTTTGATAAGAAAAGGAAGGTCGTAGTGAAGAAAGAATCGTATCAAAAAGAGGGCACAGTGGCTAAAAAATTTAAAATCCTGACAGAAGGGAAGGTCATGGAAGAGGAAGAATTCACCGACAAGATAGCAGGAACACTAGAGGCTTATGCTACAACCAATGAGTACTCATTTGGAACTTTGAAGGCCCAATTGAAATGAAAGAACCTCTTGATCAGTAAGTTGGAAGCTAAGGTGGCTACGGCGGAAGAAAATGCTAGGGATGAGGTGAGAAAAAGCCTCGAGCAAGCCAGAATAGTTGATCTGCAAGAGATCAAGAAAATTAGATCCGACCTTCAGCAGGTGTGCCAGTCGGCACAAATAAGCCAAACGCATGTAAGCCAGCAGGAGCAGAAAATTATACAGTTACAATCGAAATTGGATGTTGCTGAAAACCAGGTTTTAGACATAAAGGTTTTTCAAGCCCAAGCTACTGAAATCCGATAGAAGGTATTAGAATATCAACAAGACTTGCTTGCAAAAGTGGGAACCATTCAGCATCACTTTTAGACGATGGATCGAGTGCTCGAAGATATCTCTTTGCGAGAAAGAGAAGTTGGGGTGGATCGGGTTGCTTTCCAGGATGTCATGATAGCCATAGCGAACGTAGAGATGTTCAGTATCTCCAAATTATCCATCGTAGAACAAACAATAGGGAATATCTTACTAAAGGTTTGGGAGCAGAATATATCAAAGAGCAGGGGAAGAGCTAAGGAGGTGAGGAATTCTTGTGAAGAAACATTTGCCTTGATAAATAAAGCTTTGCTAGACCTTGATAAGGAAGGAAATGTTGGGAAGCTGGGAAAAATCAATATAGCTAAACACCTGATAGATATCAAATAAAATGAAGAAAAGGAGCAAGCTGAAATATCCCAAATAAGCCAGGTTGATATGTTCCAAGTGGACAAATGGCTAGTACAGCCAAGTCTGCAATTGCGGTCTATCAACATAGAAGACTGACAAGTGGGGAAAAGGTTGCCACAGTTGGCGAAGAGTTGTTACACCTTTGAGGCCAACAACCAAGCAGAGCCTTCCAGGTTGATAGCCCAGTTGTTTGAAAGGTGTGTCAATTGCATTGAGCAGGTGAAAGGACGGGCTTTTGGTGTTAAATAGTGACAGTTGTCAATCTGTTCTATTTCTGGAGCAAGAGGAGTAGAGAAAAGAAGGCGCTCTGCCCCTATTAAGGAAGACAAAAGACGAGGAAATGAAATGTTTCAATCAATTTGTAACCGACAAGTTTTTAGAACGTTTGGAATTCTAAATGTTTACAAGTTTGTTTAAATATACATTTTGGAAAGGAACTAGGGGGGGCTTTTATTTTGGATATTGTAATAGATAAAGTTCTCCTTTGCCAAGATTAATACAAAGCATATTGAAGACTCCATATTCCGTCAAGATTGAGTTATGTGCTTTCCTCTGTTATTTTCATACTTCATGTCATTTTTATATACATCTTTGATAGATGTTTTAACTGTAATTTAGTACAACTTCTATTGTGGCGATCAGGTTTCAGTTATCTAGTTATTTACATCTTTTCCTCTGTATCGGATATTAGCAGGTACAAGACCTGTGGATTACTCAAATATCTCCATTTCATGCTTTATCAAGGTGTCTCTTTTCCTTTCTTCTTCTGTTATAGCGTGGGATTCCTCTAGAATTGATGCCCCACCTTGTTGACAGCTCTATGTTTTTTTTTGTTTCACACTCGGTTTCATATTTTAACTCAGATATGGAAAACAGCCTTCGATTTTGCTAAATTTTATTTGGTTTCGCTGAATTTTCCTTATATAATAAAAAATTGAAATAGCACTTCAAAACATCAACCCCTTTTAAAGGATTTGTTAGTCCATGACAGTTCCCATCGTAAGACAGCCCAACATTGAACCCGGCCTATCAAACCAAACCAAAATCACTTTGAATCTTTTCGATACTACACTTAAGACTGCCATCATTCGGGCAGAGCTCGAACGTTCATGGGCAGCCATCGAACAGGACATCAGCATTCAAGAATATTTGGAAGCAAGATAAAGACAACTCATAAACCAGCCATAGTTTTCTTCCCTGAAGTTGTCCTTTCCCTTTTTTATCAATCACTCACTTTGGATTCCTAGAATCTATACTTTATAGCCTTGAGTACAAACTCTGGAACAACATATTTTTGGCGTCGTTGTCGGGGAACAGAGAATCATAGTCACTTTCCCCTGAGAGAATGACATTTCCAAGTTTCATTTTTTGATAGTGAACAAAGAGTGAGCACCTCATTAAGGCTAAACCTTTACCTTTCACTTGGAGACTCCACTTTCAAGTAAGTTGGCATCCTTTCAAAGGGACACCAGACAAAACCCAAATGCTAAACAGACCATGCCAGTTCCCGACCTGAAAAAATACTAAAACCAAGGGGTCTTTTCAAACAAAACACTATTGTTTACCAACCCAAGTCCACTCATTCTAAAGATAAGACTTTTCTTGAACCTTCATCCTTGTGAGAACTTTCTCTCGGAAAAACATCGAAAAGTATTGTCAAAGCCAAGACCCTAAATTCTGAGCAAACCCTGCCCGAGATTAAGGCCAAAACCTCTCTGACTACCTCTTACATTAGTAGGGGTGACACGCCTGCTGTAAATCTCATCCCTATTGATATCCCATCGACTCTCAATATAAACCTATCTGCCACTCAAGGCCTCGAAGAAGTCTCCACTCCCATGGATTTGACACTGGTGGGCTCTCTCATTTACATATCCTACAAGTTAGAGGAACTGAGTCCCCGTTTACCCTCTCTCCCTTTTCCAACTTTCACTTCCCCTGGTAAAACGTTCCCCAATTTTTTCCCCCTCCATCCCAGAGAAGCTATGGAGTCACTATACATATTCACCAACCCCCATTTTCCTCTCCTAGGTCATCCATGGCCACCGTCGGAGGAGGAGCAGGGGAAGTAGGAGGTCAAGGCCAACAACCTCCCCCTAGGGTTTTCACCAAAGTGGCCACTAGATATGCTCCCTTGGTCCTTCCAGTACCCCTCCATGATTTACCCAAAAACTATATGAAAAACTTACCCAAGTTCACAGAAGAAGGGGATCTAACCACAGTCGAGCATATCAACTTCTTCGATCAATTTGCTGATATTCTAGGTCTCAAACATGAGGACATGTATTCCCGTTTGTTTGTTCAGACCTTCGAGGGACAGGTAATAACTTGGTTTCGGAGCCTACCCCTAGGTTTGATATTATCCTACGATGCGCTAGAAGACCTTTTTCTTAAACAATGGGGTGAAAGAAAGGATCATTTATACTATTTGACCAAGTTCGGGTAATTAAGGAAAAAGGGATATGAAACTATTATGGAATTTATCCAAAGATTTAACAAGTTGTATAATAAGATCCCTGTTGAAGTTAAACCGTCCCAACCTGCTGCCAAAGTAACTTTCGTTGAAGATTTTGAACTTGATTTCTCTCTACTGTTAAGAGAAAGGAGAGGGGTAGACTTAACTCGAATGCAAGATGACGTTGTGGAAATTGAGTCAAACATGATGGCTTCGAGTAAATTAAAAACAAAAATCGAAACGGGAAACAGGGAAACCAAACGCTTTAGAGAACAAGCGGGTCCCTCTTGATCCGGAAGGTCCTCAGATGACAAAATGGATGACATGGCTAGGATAATAAAATATCTATCAAAAAAAATCTCAAGAATGGAGCTAGACCAATCCAAATCTGATCAATTCGTTAAGAGAGAATTTAGGACAAACCCCAATCCTCAGATTCAACAAAGACAGGTTAAAAATGAAGATCAAAAAATTCAAACACCTATAAAAAATGAAAATTTTATTGGAGGAAATGATATCAAAGAGTTCGAGGATTTGGAATAAGATGGAAACAATTTAGGCGATGACTGTATACAACCTTATTTGACGAAATAAGATTATGAGAAGTCTCTAAACACTGAACAATCATCAGGTGTAGATAATAACCTAAACAGCGTTGATGATCTCGCTTATCAAGGAATGGACGACACCATAATGGTTGAGCTTCAGCATAAATACAATTTGAGGCCTAAAAACAAACCTATGTCGACTGCTCCACCCAAGAAAAATTTTCCTAGGGCCGAAACATATGAGCCCATCTAGAAAGAGATCGAGACGCGAAATAAAAAAGGGGTCGACTCGCAGAATACCAACGTAAAGGAGGATGAAACCCAAGAGAGAAGAACTAATACAGTTGAAACATGGACACCTAAAATGCCCAGAACCACCGAAAATAAAACAGTGCAAACAAATAAAATGGATAGGAAAGAGTTTGAAGTTTCATCCAAGGAAACGGATAAAATTGCAAGAAGTTTATGCCTAGAAAATGAGATAAATAAGATCAAGATACCAATACCTTTGGTCGAGTTGGCGAAGAATCCTGTGTACCGAAAGCAAATAACCAAGATGATAAATTTTTCATATTTAGAGAGTCAATTTGACGTGATAAATCTAGAAGATGATAAGCCTAATATCACTTTTGGTCCACATTTTGAATGTGCCAGAGATATCGTCGCCCCCTTCTATATTACCCTGAAAGTGCACGATCGGTTATTGCATAATTGCATGCTGGACTCTGGGGCCTCTCATAACATAATGCCCAAATCCATTATGGATAGACTAGGCCTCGAAATCACTAGACCCTATGGAGATATTTACTCATTCAATTCAAGGAGAGTTAAGTGCATGGGCATGGTCAAAGATTTAGTAGTCTCTCTCACCCAGATTCTGGTGAAAAATGTCATAATGGATGTAGTTGTCGTTGATATACCCCTGAAGTACGGTTTGCTATTATCTAGATCTTGAGGAGCCAATCTCAGGGGATCCCTTCAGCTGGATATGACCTATGCCATGATCCCTATTTTTGGTGGGCAATTCACTCAGTTATACAGGGAAACACGGTTGGCATATACGGTAAGTCATCCTCAGAATCCTAACAATTACCCTGTTTATATCGTCAATCAAGACCTAGGAAATTGTATTCTATCTTTTGACGATAGTGAAAATAATTGTACGGAATAAAGTTATATTGATGAAATCAAAACTGAAAAGACAGCTAAAAATGTGTATAGCACTGGAACTTGGAAAATGTTTTTTGATGGTGCTTCGTCGTGTGAAGGAGCACGTGCGGGCGTGCTTTTTGTAGCACCTGAAAATGAATTCATCATCCCCTTCTCTTATAGGCTACAGTGGTACATAGACTACACAAGCAACATATGTGAATATGAAGCTCTAGTCTTGGGACTAGAAGCTGACAAGAAGCTAAACATAAAGAACTTAGAGGTCTATGGAGATGCAGAATTGATTGTGAAGCAGGTAAATCGGCTGTACCAGGCCAAGCACCCGAGACTGATGTCCTACAGAAATTGCACCTGGGATCTAATGGAAAATTTATTTTCGTCAGTAAAGGTTCATTTCATCCCAGGAGCCGAAAACCAGCAAGTCGATTCACTGACCAAAGCAGCGTTGACTTTCGCACCCCCTACCGCTTTCAAATTAAAATATCACATAGAGGTAAGGCACAGAACATCCATACCAAACAAAATACAACATTGGTAGGTATTTGAAGATGATGAATAGATCAGAAAGTTCCTGGAAATGGTGGATGATTTCTCCAAAACTCACATTGACCAGGAAAACCAAAATGACCATACCTGGATTATGCAGGAAGGGGAGGAGCCTCGGGATTTCCGAGATAAAATCACAAATCATCACCTGCTAGTATTAAAAAGTAATCAGATCCCTAAGGACCTGATACCTCTGGAAAGGTTGTTTGATCAAAATGACATGCCTCTGAGGTCTACCTTGCAGCCCCAATCAGAGGAGGTCGAAGACTGTGACATGGGCATCGCCAAAGAACCTAGAAAAGTGAAACTATCAAAGTACCTTCCTCCTGAGATAAAAAGTAAGTATACAGACTTACTCGAATGGTATAAGGATGTCTTTGCATGGTCTTACGACAAGCTCGGAACCTATGACACCTCTATGATCGAGCACAAGATACCTTTGAAACATGGTTTCAAACCCTTCAGACAGAAGCTCAGGAAAATCAACCCCATTTTACTACCTATGGTTGAAAAAGAAGTGAAAAGGCTTTTAGACGCAAAAATAATTGTATCTCTCAAGTACTCTGACTGGGTGGTGAACCTAGTATCGATTAGGAAGAAGAGTGGGGAGATCAAACTGTGTGTGGACTTCAGAAATCTAAATAAGTCCTCTCTCAAAGACAATTGTCCTCTACCCAAAATGGATCACATTTTGGAAAAAGTAGTTGGGGCAAATACGATGTCGATGATCGATGGGTTTTCGAGCTACAACCAAATTGCTTTCAACAAGCATGATAAAGAAAAAATGGTTGTCACCACCCCTTGGGGCACATTTATGTATGACAAAATGCCTTTTGGTCTGATGAATGCAGGGGCTACTTTCCAGTGTGTTATGGATATCACTTTCGTCGGTGAGAGAGATAAATTCGTGGTTATCTACCTTGATGATCTAACCATTTTTTCTAAATCTGATGAAGACCATCTTATACATCCAGGGATGATTTTAAGGATGGAAATTTATTTTAAAATGTAGAAACCTTGGCGAATATTACTGATCCTTCATATGTCAGCTATAAATGTTTGGCGATAATTTTGTAAAAATATTCAAATTTCTATGTTTTTTATATAGTTTTTATAAAATGTTGATGATTTTTAAGGTAAAATAATTATATCCTATAGAATTTGGGAGAATCATTTTTAAAATAGCGAATCTCGTTTTTGGAAAACCCATGAAAAATTAGCCCATGAGCGAAATTTAGCCCCTAAAATCATCCTTGGATACATCTGAAGCAAACGTTCGAAAAATGTTGAAAATTTGGTTTGTCTTTAAACCCCAAGAAGTCTCACTTTGTGATGCAATAAGGTAAACTCTTAGGCTACATTGTGTCTCGAGATGGAATTAAAATCAACCCTAAAAGGGTAGAATCTATAGACACCATAAATATTCCTAGAAATATAAAAGAAATTCAGTCATTTTTAGGAAAAATAAATTTTTTGAGAAGATATATCCCAAACTTTGTTGAAATCGTGAAATTGATCACAGATATTCTAAAGAAGAACAGTGAATTGAAATGGGCAGTGGAAGCTAAAGTGTCATTTGCATGCATCAAGAAAGTTATCAGCGAAGTGCCCGTGCTGGAAAGCCCTGATTATCTAAAGGATTTGCTCATTTTCTCATTCGCTTCCGAACATATAGTGGCAGCAATGCTCCTCCAAAAAAATGAAGAAAGTTTCGAGCAACCATTATCTTTTTTTAGCAAAAGTCTTAGAGATGCTAAATTGAGATATGATATAATGGAAAAGAAAGCGTACACTATGGTGAATGTGTTGAAGGATTTTAGAACCTATGTGCTACACTCCAAGGTAATTGCATACGTGCCCACCAGTTATGTAAAGGATATATTAGTTCAGCCCGATAGCGACGGGAAGAGGGGTCGGTGGCTTGCTAAAATTCAAGAATTCGATTTAGAGGTGAAACCGATGAAACTAGTAAAGGGATAGGGTTTGGCTAAGCTCTTAGCTTAATAAAATTTCAGAGCACTCAGAATGAATAACCTAAAGGGATATGAAGGATGTGGGGACGTAAACGAGCCCAATAACCCAATATCTATAACCAGAATCGAAGAGAAGTTTGCATTATTGGATTGGTATAAAGACATAGTGTCTTACCTATTGAACCTGAAATTCCCTAGCGATCTGTCTCCAGCTAAAGCCAGAACACTGAAGCTGCATGCGGTGAAATAGTGTATATCTGAAAGCTAGTTGTATTGGAAGGACCCATTAGGCTTCCTACTAGTTTGTTTGGTAGAATCAGAAACAAAAGGGATCATAAACGAATTTCACGAAGGATTATGCAAAGGGCATCATGCCTGGAGGGCCACAACTTATAAAATCCTGAGGGCGAGATATTATTGGCCTAAACTATTCTCATATGTCAACGCCAAAGTCAGAGCCTGTAACCCTTACCAGTTGTTCGCGGGAAAACAGAAGCTTCCAGCGCTACCTCTGGTCCTTGTCAAAAATGAAGCCCCTTTTCAACAATAGGGGTTAGATTTTATAGGCGAAATCAATCCACATTACAGCGCTCAACACAAATGGATCCTCACTGCTACAGATTACTTCACCAAATGGGTGGAGGCTATTCCGATTAGAAAGACAACCGATTCAGTGGTAATAGATTTCCTAGAAGAGAGCATACTATCCCGATTCAGCCGTCCCCGAAAGATAGTTACAGATAATGCCCAGGCATTCAAGTCTATGGCAATGGTCAGCTTTTTCCAAAAATATAACATCATATTGGGCCACTCAACGGCACATTACCTTCAAGGAAACGATTTAGCCGAATCATCAAATAAAAGTTTAATTTCCATAATTAAGAAGGTGCTAAGTGAAAACAAAAGATCTTGGCATGTACATTTGAAGTACACCTTATGGGAAAATCGGATAGGTACGAAGAGATCCATTGGTACTTCGCCTTTCCAAATGGTATACGGGGTTGACGTGGTACTACCTATAAATCTAGCACTCCCTATGACGAAGCTCTGGCAAGATGAGAAAGAAGAGCCAAACCATGTCATAAGAAGAATAAATCAGTTGATTGAGGTCCAATAGCATAGGACCGAGGTGGATGAAAGGATGCAGAAATACCAAGACAACATGAAATCATTGTTCAATCATAAGGCCAAAAACAAAGAGTTCCTCCCTGGCGATTTGGTTTTGAAATGGGATGCTAGAAGGGAAGACTCGGCAAAACATGGTAAATTTGATCATATCTGGTATGGACCATTCAAAGTCTCAACTTTTGAAGGGAAGAATTCATTTCTGTTAGAGAATTTGGACTGTAAAATCCTCAATGCCCCTATCAACGGGTGCTATTTAAATCACTATATGCAATAAATGAGTTCTGAATCTCCATTGTATATACTTGTTTGTGTTTTCTGTCTTTTATAGCTTTTCAGTAAGTTCACTTTCATTGCAAATAAAACAGGTTAGTGATTTCCTAGAAGTAGAGATGTGAAATCTCCAACACATCGAATCCCATAAATCTTGAAGGCCTGATACTCTTCATGTTGTTTCTTACAGGATTCTGTCTTACAACCCAAACAGCAAAAGGATAAAATGGATGGTCATGTATCAGGAAATTGACTCACTCGGAACAGGTGACAAAATTTTATTTTTTTTAGAAGAGAACGAAATGGTAAGGCAAAGGTATGAATTTCTGAAGTATCTAGGTTTCAAATGAACATCACTTAAATGTAGCATGGTCTCACGAGTATGATATATTTTACTAACATGTCTTTAAAAGAACAACTTTTACCGTGGTTTCTAAAAGGGTTCACCCGAAAAAGAGTCAAGATTGTGTGTTAACGTCCGGGTTTTTTGAAGTCCAAAACCTTCTCTTTTTTTCTTTTTTGTCCCTGGTCTCCTCTTAAGATCTGACACCTTCCCATACCCTCCACAGAGGAAGAAGAGGTTACGCTTTAGTTTTGGAAACTGGAGAACAAATTTTTGAAAATGAGTTGGCCTTTGCGACTCCTCGGTCTCCCACTGAACAAAGTTATGCGTAGGTTAATCCTAAATCTCTTAGGTCTTTTAACAGGTTTCAAATGGTTAAGTCTTGCTCAAAAGAAGACCCATGGAAATAAATTCCCCCATAATTTCTTGCAAACTAGGACTTTTTGAAGGTCGAGAGAAAGTTGGTCTAGAGTGCTCAAAGCAAGGTGACAAGCCTCTGTAGTGAATACTACACAGATATCACCCCTGGTATACTTTATACCAAATTGATTGCCCCCACTTCATATTCCAAAAGTAAAATATAAGACAGATGGTGAAAGGAAATTCATAATTGATTGCCCCCATATAGTCCAAAGAGATGATGAAAGGAAATTCATAAAATGATTGCCCTCATCTCAGCATTTAAATGCAAAATCACAGTTTGGAGTGGTGAAACGAAATTCAATAAAGGGAACCAAATAACTTCAGCGGGGTACTAAATAGGCTCGATGGCAGTGAAGCAATATCTAAGATATCTGTAAGGTTGTCATACTTAAATTATTCTACACTCTGGTATTTAGCCTTTTCGAAATTGGATCTACAGCCCAAGTTTATGCAGGTCTCCCTGATTTAAAGCATGGATTCAACTTCGTTTTGATGCAAGCAAAAACCTGCAGGACCTGTTGAATTTCCTAAGAACATTTGGACCATCTTAAGAAGACCCGATGTCAGCTTAGAGAAAGGGAAATTCATCGAATGGACTGCATCAAAGTTTAGAAAGCGTGTCAAGTTTTGAAATTTTTCTAAAAATAAAGTTGAAACCTCAAAGTTCCCTCTGTATCCTCTTTCCAAACAAGTTTCACAGAAGCAAATAATGACTCCATTTACCCAATACAGGCACTTGGTCGGTTTTCATTCTCGTCCTGCAAGGAGACGAGATCCCTAGTTGGCACCTATGTTGGAGCTACCCTTCTCTAAATAGGTGAAATTTTATACTTAAGCCCCAAAATTTGGATTTTGGGACTTCGTTTATTTCACGTTTCTACCCACTAAAGCCGCAGTATCCTGACACGCGAAATGGTGAAAAAAATTTGGTCCTAATCACCATTATTAAATGACTAAGTGGGTATTATCATCTTTCATCACCTCGTACTCTCGCTCTCGGGAGTTACACATTAAACGTTTCTAAAACCTCTGACTTGCGAAGTCGCGAAGTTGTGTTAAAGTTACCCAGGTTAGTATCAAGAGTAAATCACTTTAAACCTTAGTTAATCATTGTCGTGATTTCGCGAATTGGTGATTGCTCCCCTAAAGGGAAGCACCTTTGTAACTCTGATCCAAGAAGTCGCAATATTATTTAATTAAGCGTGGATTAGTTAAAGGCTTAAGTCGAATCACAGAAAATCAACTAAATTGCACCATCATGATTTCGGGTTTTAAGGGTCCAACGACTAGGAGCGAAATCACCCGATACGGCGAACTTCAAAGAAGGGGATTAGCGAATAAAGTGAACTTAATTAAAAGAGCTAAACTAGATTAATTAACGCCTTAATAAACCTTTAACACACATAGTTTACGGATGAATTCTTGAATGTTTCTGCATTTTTCCAGGTCACGAATCGTCAAGCATTTATGGCATGTATTTTATTTTCAGTGAGATGATGGATAGCAAGATCTCATTTTACTTATAAATATTTCTATTAAACAATTTGACCATTTCATCAGCAGGGACTCACACAGGCTTAAATGATCAAAGAAGAGGGTTTCCTTTCATTATTTCAGTTTTCATTTCTATTGCGTGCAGAGCCATTTCACCAAGATAACTTCTGTCTGTTTTTTCAATCTTTCTGACAAGGGATCTAGTTGCAAGTTTCTCTATCATGGCTCAATGGAAAGTGCCCAAGGCATCTGTCGAGAGTTCAGGTCAGGGTTCATACTTTGTTTCTGATACGTCACCCCGAAGTATTAATTCTATCAAAACATGGACGTATGTTTCCAACGTTCTGCAATCCGAGTCGATAAACTGCTCGGATGATTCCAGTGACAACAAGAAGGATGACTTGTCAACCAAATACAAAATCGTCGCTCAAGTAGAGATGCACAAAATAGTGGCAAGGCCACAGCTTCTTCCCTATTATGATATGATCAGGTGGGTGCTAGACCATGTGGACATCCTGACTAGGACGATTATCAGTGAACAGAGGGTGACAATTGGGACTTTCAGACCGGTTCATTTACAAGCAATGTATAAATTGTCACCCACACTAAACCTTACTCACAATGTTGAATTCCTAGAGGGTTTCAAGAAGAAGGAATGCGAGCAGTATGGAAAAAATCTATCCGATCTGATCAAAGATTGGGTTTCGCACCCCGCGAAATTCAAGGCTGATACTCATGGAATCTATTCAATCTCCTCCTTAGAGCCGCAATTCAAGTATATAGCGATGATGGCCTATAGGTTGTATGGGAAGGAGGACACTACTCACTTTTTCCTCCCATGGGTACCACTTATTCATACAGTTTTTGGGGGTTTCTCCTTCGACTGGGCCAAATTGTTGTCTGACCAGTTGAATTACCGAATATCGAGCGCAGAAAGCGAGTAGGAAAGCAGCTTTGTTCTTTATGTATGCTTACATCATGGATGTTATTTGCTTCATGACACCTTTCCCACTAATGAACTGGAGCTAGGCTCCATCTAATACAGAGCCTATTCATGTCTACCACTCAAAACTTTGGGAGGATAAAGCCAAAGAATTCAACTACGAGATATTCAACTGGGTAATGGTACCAATGCATGTCTTCGTTTTCGACCATCCACCTCCCAGGATTTCGGATAACATCACGGCCAATCTGAGTAGCATGGAAGATTAGTATATAGAAGTGGAATTTTCATACATCAGGGTCTTTGGCACCTCTGTTCCTCCATATGCTCTGCCGCTATTCTTGCCAGATAAGCTATTGTGTTGCGATATCGCCAGATAAACTGTGCTCGGTGGGATAAGAAAATATCTCAAAGAAGTATCGAAAAAGATATGGCCGCCCTTTCCCATTCACATTGGTGCATATTATTTATTAGACTTCGGCCATTCCAGAGCTGAGGCTACAGCCTTAGAGGAAATGAACTTGGTGGACATTGAGTTTAAGAAGCATGACCCAAATAAGGTTGTGAGCAATCACCTGGTGAGTTGTGGCATGAAGAGGTACGAACACGAGGATTTGCCTCATGATGAAATCTTCCAGGGCGCGAAGTCTTATTCTAAAGTCTTAAGTCAGATTCAAGCCTTTCCGCCCAAAGATATGGCTGATTTCCTTAGATTCTAGGAGTACCAGTGGATTTGTCTTCCCCAGGTTTTATAGAGTGAAACCCCAAAGCTTTCGATTACATAGAAAACAGAAGCCAAAGGCTCAAAGGACTTGAGTCCTGACAAGGAGAAGAATCCATAGAAAGCAAGGGAGGTTGGAACCTCAGAGCGAGGAGCCGAAATCCCCTATCAATAGGAAGGAAACCCAGAAAAGGGTACGTCGGGCAAGTAGGTCCAAAGTCAAGCGAGGATATTCTCGCAAGGGTTGGGCGACCCACTACCGCTCATATCAAGCAAGCCAACCATGGATGCTAACCCGACGTAATCATTCAAGTAAATCAGTAGTCCCATCGCTTCTATAACACCCTTACAGTTCACAAAGGGGAACCTCGATGTGGGATGGATTTTTAGTGAAGAGCTAATGTCCATTTCTATGGAAGAGTTACCTCCAAACGAATTTTTCTTTGATAAGAAAAGGAAGGCCATAGTGAAGCAAGAATTGTATCAAAAAGTGGGTGCAGTGGCTAAAAGGTTTAAAATCCTAACAGAAGGGAAGGCCGTGGAAGAGGAAGAATTCACCGACGAGATAGCAGGAACATTGGGGGCTTATGCTATAGCCAATCAGTACTCAGTTGGAACTTTGAAGGCCCAGTTGAAATGAAAGAACCTCTTGATCAGTAAGTTGGAAGCTAAGGTGGCTATGGTGGAAGCAAATGCCAGGGGCAAGCCAGAATAGTCGATCTAAAAGAGATCGAGAAACTTAGATCCGACCTTGAGCAGGTGCGCCAGTCGACGCAAATAAGCCAAACACAGGGAAGCTAGTAGGAGGAGCAAATTATACAGTTACAATCGAAATTGGATGTTGCTAAAAACCAGGTTTTATACATAAAGGTTTTTCAAGCTCAAGCTATCGAAATTCGACAAAAGGTATTAGCGGCTCAACAAGACTTGCTTGCAAAAGTGGGAACCATTCAGCATCACTTTCAGATGATGGATCAAGTGCTAGAAGATATCTCTTTGCGAGAAAGAGAAGTTGGGGTAGCTTGGATTGCTTTCCAATATGTCGTGATAGCCATAGCGAACATAGAGAGGGTCAGTAGCTCCAAATTATCCATCACAGAACAAACCAGAGGGAATATATTACTCATGCTTTAGGAGTAGAATATATCATAGAGCAGGGGAAGAGCTAAGGAGGTGAGGAATACTTGTGAAGAAAAATTCACCTCGATAAATAAATCTTTGCTAGACCTTGATAAGGAAGGCAGTGTTGGGACACTGGGCAAAATCAATATAGCTAAACACTTGATAGATATCAAAGAAAATGAAGAAAAGGAGCAAGCTGAAATATCCCAAATAAGCCAGGTTGATATGGTTCAAGTGGACAAATGGTTAGTATAGCCAAGTCTACAATTGTGGTCAATCATCATGGAACACCGACAAGTGGGAAAAAGGTTGCCACAGTTGGCGAAGAGTTGTTAGACCTTTGAGGCCAACAACCAAGCAGAGCGTTCCAGGTTGATAGCTCAGTTGGTTGAAAGGTGCGTCAATTGCATTGAGCAGGTGAAAGGGCAGGCTTCTGGTGTTAAATAGAGATAAATGTCAATCCATTCTATTTCTGAATCCAAATGAGCAGAGAAAAGAAGGTGCTCTGCCCCTATGAAGGAAGACAAAAGATGAGGAAATGAAATGTTTCAATCCTTCATTTGTAACCGACAAGTTTCTAGAACGTTTGGAATTCTAAATGTTTACAAGTTTGTTTAAATATACATTTTGGAAAGGAACTAGGGGGGGGGTTTCTTTTGGAGATTGTAATAGAGAAAGTTCTCCTTTGCCAAGATTAATACAAAGCGTATTGAAGAATCCATATTCCGTCAAGATTGAGTTATGTTCTTTCCTCTATTATTTCCATGCTTCATGTCATTTTTATATACATCTTTGATAAATGTTTTAACTACAATTTAGTACAACTTCTACTGTGGCGATCAGGTTTCAGTTATCTAGTTATTTACATATTTTCCTCTATATCGGTTATTAGTAGGTACAAGACCTGTGGATTACTCAAATCTCTCCATTTCATGCTTTATCAAGGTGTATATTTTCCTTTCTTCTTTTGTTATAGCGTGAGATTCCTCTGGAATTGATGCCCCACATTGTTGACAGCTCTATGTTTTCTTTTTTTTCACACTCGATTTCATATTTTAACTCAGTTACGGAAAACAGCCTTCGATTTTGCTAAATTTTATTTGGTTTTGCTGAATTTTCCTTATATAATCAAAATTTGAAATAGCACTTCAAAACATCAACTCCTTTTAAAGGCTTTGTTACTCCATGATAGTGTCTGTCGTAAGACATCCCAACATTGAACCCGACCTATCAGACCAAACCAACATCGCTTTGAATATTTTTGATACTACACTTAAGACTGCCATCACCCGGGCAGAGCTCGAACGTTCATGGGCAGCCATCGAACGGGATATCAGCATTCAAGAATATTTGGAAGCGAGACAAAAAGACAACTCAGAAACCAGCCATAGATTTCTTCCCTGAAGTTGTCCTTTCCCTTTTTTATCAATCACTCACTTTGGATGCCTAGACTCTATACTTTATAGCCTTGAGTAGAGACTCTGGAACAAAAACCCTTGTCGATTTCCTCCTCACCTTGGGAAATTACAGGGTGATAACAGAATGGCGACCATATTGGGGAAATTTCTCCAGTAGTACACTTCAAGTTCCAGATCTGATCACTGATGGTGTAGAGTGACCAGACACAAGAAGGATGAAATATTTCACCTAGTGACTCCAAATCAACTCCATAACAGTGCCAACTCAAAGACTCCACTGGAGGAAGAACCTGAAGCATGACCAAGCAATCTGGAAAGAGAAGGTATTCAAGTTCAAATTATATTCAAGACATTTTTGGTTTTCTCTGTAATTATGTCTTATATTTTTCAAATCTGAATCAAGAGTATATTGATCATCTACAAATTTATGAGCCTCAAGAGATTAAGCCCCAAGTTGTATATCACATACATACTCATATACATGTGCACATCCCAGATACACCTTTAGAAAGCCCAGTGAGACATAAGCTTCATGTTTTATCTCCTACTCTTGCTAAAATGCCACATGGTTCTAAGCCCCCTGCTTTACCTCCTGTACCTACAAAAATCCCAGACAGATACAAGCCCCTAGATTTGCCTCCTATTCTCCATGATCTCCCTTTCAATTACATCGATAATCTACCCAAGTTTGATGGGGAAAATGTGAAGATCACTGCTGAAAATCATATCCAAAGTCTTGAGGATTTTCTTGATCTGTTTGAAGTGGAAGATGATGATGTCTGCATCAGAATGTTTTCCCTATCATTGCAAGGTAAAGTTAAAAATTGGTTTAAGAGTCTTCCAGCTACAAGAATTAGCAATTTCCATCAGTTTGTAAAAATTTTCTTAGATCGATGGGTGATCATGAGAAATGTCTTTCTAATCCTAGAAGAATATGACCATTTGAAAAGGCAACCAGGGGAGACAGTACCTCAGTTTTCAGCAAGGTTTAATAAGGTGTACCATGCAATGTCGGTTGATATAAGGCCACCCCTAGGATTAGCTCACTTTCATTGCCCTGATGCTTTCGATCCTGAGATGGCATTCCAATTAAGAGAAAGAAACACTGTCAACCTTGAAGAAATGCAAAAGATTGTAGTTGATGTGGAAGCTAACTTGCTAAATAGAAAGGCAAAATTAGAAGCATTGATGAAAGACAAAATAGAAAAATAATAGTTGATATCTTCAAAAATAAAATTAGATATCCTGACCAACACAGTTTAAAAACTTGCTGACCAACACAGAGGATTAGTAGAAAAGATGAACTTGATGTTCAAAGACCACATGTGTCAATAGTTCCAGAACAAACAAGGATCAATGTCCCCAAACACTTTGCAGTTCATCCTTGGTACCATGGTTTGGATAATGATTATTTCATGTATTCAATTCACAACATAGTCAAAGATCAAGCTCCATCTCAACTTGCAGAGGAACAACCAGCTAATATGATGTGCATGTTTGATGAATTTTCTTACCTGGATAATCTACCCAAGTGTGATTGGTATGATGATGATCATGAGGCTGAAATAGATGTTGAATATTCAAATAAATTAGTAGCATTTCGTTGGTAGGAAGAATATTAGTTACAGCTCAGATATGACAATCAACCTTTGCACAACAATCATGACAGCAATGAGGAAAATGCAGAAAATTTCAGAGTAAGGGAAAAGTCTTTGCCCTTATGTTTCTCTTCTTTTCAATTTTTGAGAGAAAATTGTAAGAAAGTTGTCAATAGAAGGGAGGGAGAATGTTCTGATCAATCAGTTGAAGATGCCATTGATGATATGGAGGTTGTTCTAAAACCAGAATTGCATCCCTTGACCTACATTGATTTTCAAATTCCAGATGAAAGCTTAGAGCATGAGACAAATTATGAGTTAATCCCAAATAACTCTATACCATTAAGATTTAATTCATTTCAGTTTTTGAAAAAAAATCTTGATCATATGCTAAAGGATAAATACACAGAAAATCAATAAGCTTCAGTGGAACCGATGCAGCAGTCATTTCAATTTCTACAGGATCCAATATCTGATGTGTTGGATGGCTTGTGTTGTCAAAGTCATTTTCCATCATCCAACTATGGGCTGAAAAGTTGTTATGATATTGATATGATCAAGCAGTCAGCTTCATTGTCTTTTTCAGCAGAAGTCACATTACAAATCCCATCAAAACATTTGCAGCCATATCAGGAATTTTTTGAGGATCTAGATAGCATAGATACAGTGCCAAATCATGTTGTTGACTTGGCTGAATTTAAAAATCAAGGAACAGGTCAGTTCTACCTTGATCCTATAGCTACCTATATGGATAAATTTTGCACTGTAGAGCCCCAATCTATTTTTGGCATTACTTTTTTTCTTCAGTATTGTCGAGGTCTCTATTGTAAAGGTCATACTGGAAAGCAATTCATGATGCCTATGCAAGTTCTATTTTTGATATTGATTGAAAACAGTGAAAGAGTAGAGTTATTAGAGAAACTGTTTGATTGGTTTCACTGGCATTATTGTATCATTTAAAACAACAAAATTACCAGTAGTGTAGGGTAGGTAGCAGTTTTGAATAAGCTTAGTCATTTGAGCATCTTTTCAGTATTGTATGGTTTCCAGCAGAGTTTGTAGTTGATAGTATCGAGTTCAGTGTTCAGTCAAATCTAAGTTAGTTCGAAGATTGTAGCTGTAGTGACTCTCTGGCCCAATGAATAAAGCATTGGTCTACATGTTCAGAATTTAGTGGTTCTTGACACCTCCTGAAAGCGCTTCCATCCCCAAGTGGAGCCTACGTCGGGGTCCTATAATCATAGGTAACTCGATTCTTCGGCTGTTGATTTGGTGTTTCTCCTATGATGAAGACATCTGGCTCAGTTGATTCCATTTCCCCCTCCACCCATTTCACCCGATCCTTCATCACCCTACTGCATCCTTCATCCACCTCAGCGCCCTCACTCCCTTGCTCATCTATCTCGTTGACTACATCTCACTCGCCACTCATCCCTGCATAAACAAACTTAGGATAATAAAATATTGGTTAGTTTAATAAGGTAATTGATAATAAATAAAGGATTAGATTAATTAATAATGTTAGTAGTTAGTAAATAGGTTAATAAAGTTAGTGTAATTAGACCAATAAGCTAGGTTAATCTTGTTAGTAATTAATTAATTAGCTAATAATTAAGTTAGTGTTTAGGTTAATTTAGGTTAGTGTTAAACATTAAAATAAAACAAAAACAAACATTAATTAATATAAAACCCATTTAATAAAACAAAAATAAAAACAATTAAAAAATATAATACAAATAAAACATAAAACAAATAATTAAAAAACAAAACACAAAACAATAATAAAAAACAATATAAAACATATATAAAATAAAACAAAATATAATAAAAGTAAATAAAAACAAAATATAATAACACGAATTAATAAACAGATAAAATAAAAAAGAAACAATAAATGAAAAAACATAAAAATTAAACATATCCTAAGTCTAAACTCTCACATGCTTTTGTACAAATCGGAACCCCCCCCCTCACGTCCCATCAACTCCTTGGGGTTCAAGTTGGTGGTATTGGGAGGGAAAAGTGTCACCTCCTAGTGAACTCAGACCCCCCCTCCCAATACCACTTACCACCTCAGGGGGGGTCCGACCAAAACCGCCTACCCCTGCAAAACCGCTCACCCAAATTTCAAAACCATTTTTTTTTCCTGTTTAACAGTTCGACTTGTGAGGTGGATTTCGGGTAAATGGAAACAAAAGTTAAAAAAATGAGAGAGGTTTTTGTTTATAACAGGATGAATAACAAAAACCTCTTCCATATTTTTCACAGGTTCCAACAGTTGGGAGAATCAAAGCCATCTTTCAGCCTCATTTTTCAGATTTTCAGTTTTTTTGTTTCAGTCCTGATTTTGCGGGAGCTATTTCGGCGAGCTGGAGATGAAATTGGAGAAATCGAACGATTTTTTTTCCATAACATGATCTTATACAATAACCTCCTTCATTTTTTACACAGGTTTCACCGTTGAGGAGAAACAAAGGTCTGAGTTGACCCCTTTTTTTCAGCAGTTCAGCCAGTTTTTCATGGCAGGCTGCTCCAGATTTTTGGGGATTTGTTGCTATTTTTGGCCGAGGAGGTTGAATTCGACCTCCTAAGTCTGGGGAGAGTCTATTCCATATATTTTAATGAATCAAATGCATAGGGATGAATCAGGCAGGGGACCATGATTTAGTTTTTGTAAAACAGCTCACAGAGCTTCTTTAAATCAAATCTCAGTAATACAAATCAAGCTTCACAGGATTCCTGCGGCATGTCTTTTTGGTGAAGTGTCTCTTTTGTAATATGTTATCCCTATCACACATTGTTTTCTTCTGAATTATTCAATAGAATATTAAGATCATAATTTGTTTTAAAATGCACTCTGTTTCTGGCTTTTGATAATTTATGTGTTTTCTGGTAGAGGATTAGTTCCAGAATTATTCAATGCTCTGGTACAGTGTCATTTTTCCTCACCTTTGCTTTCATATCATTCAATAATCTCAAAGGATCCAACAAGGTGCCTATCTTTCCCTGTGATTTTTTCCTATAGAAATTGTCTTTATTTTATCAGGCCTCTTTGACTCCATTTCCCAATGGACCTCCTTCCCTATTCGACCCAACCAATTTAAAAATAAATAAATACCAATATATCATAGCTAGTCTAATATCCATACTCTAACAAAGTTATATCAGATAGAGAGATCCCTCTCTAAGTCTTGGAGGGATATATCCAAGAATCCAAAGCGGTTTTGTGGTTACCCCTACCGATTTCCTCCTCGGCCAAGGAAATTACAGGGTGATAACAGACTGAAAATCAACTGGTCAAAGTTGACTTTTCACTATGCTCACATACAAGAACCTTCCTTGGAACTTTAAAAAGAAGTCTTCCCTTACAATTTCGTAGATATTTCTGAGGGATTTAATTATCTTGGTTAATTTCTGAAAGCTTACTCTTATAAGGAAACAGATTGGACTTGGCTAGTAGCAAAGTTCGAGAAACAAATTGGTTATTGGTGCAACCATTGGCTATTATTAGGAGGCTGCTTTACACTCATCAAAGCGGTACTTGAAAGCCTTCCTGTGTTCTAGATGGCACTGGAAGCCATTATAGTCTCGGTGTTAGACAAGATTAGAAGGTTAACATATCACTTTTTATGGTGAGGTTGTACAGAAAACCCACATCTCCACCTATGCAGTTGGGACTTATTGGCCAAGCCAAAATGAAAGGGAGGATGGGGCTTTAGAAATATTTTTCTTTTCAACAGAGCATTAGTTGGAAATTCCCTTTGGTGTGTACTAACGAAGGAGGGGATCTGGAATTCGGTAAGAAAAGAAAAATATCTCCCCCATTGTTCAGTTTCCACCTGGTTCAGAACAACAAACATCACAACAAGAGCGGCCTCACCAACTTGGAAAAATATTGTAAAGTTGATAAATCTGATAACCCACTAGCTATGTTGGAATTCAGGTTCCAGACACTCGGTAATAGTTGGTAAGGATTGTATCTTGGGCCTTGAAAACACCTCATTCCTTTCTCCACAACTCATAACCTCTTTAAACTTTAATACTATTAGATATCTTTACCAAGCAAGGGGAACCTACAAGACCGGGTTCCAAACAAAAATCCAAATACGATTGAAACCTACACAAGACACCTCAGTTTATCTTGAGTATTCTCCTCCTAAATACACTTGGTCTACTCTGATGGCAAATCAAAGTGAATGAACTACACTTGGTGCAAACCCAAACACAAATAACACCAACAAATGCCCTAAATATCCCATAATTTTGAAGACATAACCCTTGAACTCCTCTCCCAGGGCATCGACATTATTCTCTTATGCAAGCCTCTTATCATAAAATGCATGCATTTTTTTATCGTCATTTTCTTTCAAACAAGCCCGATGATTTGCTCTTCTCAATCTTGGATCCCTCTGTTGAATAAGATTTTAAATATTTATCCTAAAAATCCCCTCTATCAAACGACTGTTTCCAAGATATAAAAAACCAAGAGGGAAACCTCGAGCACTTGGCGCTAAGATCTTAACAATTAATGATCTTTTCTTTTGATAGTTGGATTCAATTGGACACAATAAAAGGTGGTGATCCTAGCGCTCTCCTGATATGATTCGGGCATCTAGAATTTATTTTTTGTGTAGTGCAATTGATGTAATACGCCTTTCCAGTTATTGTGTTAGAGCGTTGTTCCCAACCCAATGGTAAAGGCCCCAAAAATATCCCTTTGTGGTATCCATGTTGCAGGACTCTTTCTGTGAGTAACTTATTTCCTGAAGGGAAGTGAACTAGATGCAATATGCTCTCCTTGGAGCCCAGATGTTCCTTAATTGAATGGGAAGAATGCTTCTTAATCTGATTCTTTGTCATGGTTACCGCAGACAATGCAAACTTCAATTAATCCCCGTTACCACAAACATAGCTTTGATCTTGAAAATAATTGTTGACATCCCCGTTTCCAATCGTGTTCTAAAAATTGTGGATGATCCATAAACACAGGAATGAAAACCTGAGAAGGAATTTCAAATCTCTGAATACACTCGTGGAACCTTGACTTTGGGCCTTTAGGCGAATACACTCGTGGAACCTTGACTTCGGCCCTTCTAGCTTTGGGGGAAAAGAGGAGTGGAAATTTTAATTCCTCCAGTGTTCAAAACTCCCGAAGTTGAACCCGGCGCTCAGAACGATGACCAAGACAGAAATTAGTGTGTGGTTAAACATCGGGGATGTTTGAAGACCCGAAGTATCCGACTAGGGTCAATTTGGCAATGATGCGAATGGTCGGATGATGAGTTATTTGAACCTGGGCATCTGACACGGATCTTCAATTTTTGCTTCTTGTCAGCTGGATTCAATTCCCAACAGTGCTATACCCAAAAGATTATTCACCTTCAAAAATTTTGAATCAAAACAATCATCACAGTTTCCAATTGTAGTGACAGTGGAGTAACATCCAGAAGAAAATAGTCCTGGACCTCTTCATCACTTTCTCCACTAAAAATTGCAACTTGGACTATAGCGCCATAAGAGAAAAACACTTCACCAGGGTTGATTCTCTTACAAAGTCTCTTTCCATTAAAGAAATCATGTAACAATTGTTGCACCTCCTCTTACCTCATAGCCTTAGTTCTTGGTTACCAGTGCTAGCTTGTGGAATTGTTTGGCATTGTTGATGCTTGGACACTAGCTTTGTTCGGCGCTTGACACCTCCTGCATTTTTTTTGTTTTTTTTATTTGGGATATATCCCACATTTGTCGGATGAAAGAATTCGTAGGTGTTTTTATATGCCAGCGTTCCCTTGATTGGTCGAAACGTAGTGCATATATTTTGGGCCCTATCATGAGCTCCTCCTCCATGTGACTTGATGCATGGATCTCAGTCTCGACTGACATGTGTTATATTGCAGGTGATTTAATTAGAGATTGAGCCTATGAGGTAATTGGCCCAATATTTTTTGCATAAAAATCAAATAAGCCATTTATTTATTATATTTTTATTTTTACCAAACTTTTAAATTAATAATAAAGTATTATTTTAAAATTATATAAAATAATTTTAAAACAATACAATTTATATAAAATTTTATATAAAAAAAAGAACTGTAGCTTGGTTTAATATAACAAAGGAAACTTGGCATTTTTAAGACCCTTTTCAAAGATCAAGGAATTGCGAACAAAGAGAGATGGAAGGGCCTTGAAAAATATGGTGCAAGGATTTGAGATTTTGACGGTAGAGAAGCTTGGCAAAAAAGGTGAAAGGTTTAGAGGTTTACTGCAGCTAAAAACCTTACGCCAGGCGACACAAGGATTTAAAGCTAGCGCAACTTGACAAAAATAATTGGCAAGGGACACAAAGTTTAGAAATTTCAATATTTGTTCTAACAACTTGCATAAATTTAGAGAATTTTACTTTTTGAGTCTCAAAATATTCCACCTTATCCCACTAGGACAGGATTATCCTTAGAAGCCCCATCAAAATTGAGCTTGACAAAGTCTTGAGGTGGAGGATACCATGCAAGGGGTGAGGATACCTTAGGGGAACTCGAACCAATGGATTTTAAGGATGAAGCAGGGTTGGATTCATAGTTGGAAAGGATGATCTTCTCTTTGCTATTGAGTTTGAAATCCTCCTTGGTCCAAGGAGAGGACTATATTGTTTCCAAGATGAATCTCTAGATTCTTGTCTAAGTCAATGAGACTGGTTGTTCCTCATTCTTGAATATGCGTCAATTTATTTCCTCCCAAGTTTCCCAGAGGATAAATCTTGGGAAAATTTGTCAAATCCTGTTCAGAATGGGATTCATAAATCCATGCATGTGCCATGAAGAGATATGAAGAGAGAGTGATCTTGACATTGTCTCTATGTCGATTTGTTTGTCTTAAGAGAGTGGCACCTTAATCCCAAAGGGTGGTACTAAAGGGACAAGAGTTCAAAAGGTGCTCTAAATTTTCTTCAGCCTATCTACACATGACACAGAGGCTCGATCCCTCAAAGCCTCTATGAATCAACTAAGCATAGGTCAGATTTTTCCATGAGCGGTTAACCAGAGAAATAGGGCCAATTTCGGCCATAGATTTGATTGCCATATTTTAATCCAGTTGTTGTCCATAGGGTTATGAGCATTCCCAACAACCAAAGAATAGGATTCCTCGAGGTTGAAGTTCCCACTCAGCTTATGCACCCACCTAAGCTTATCTAGCTTAGTCGAATATTTGATTTGGTGATTGAGAAGTTCAGATTTTAAAGTTGAATAATCAAGTCCATCTTGAAGGGGTAGGTGATATGGTTTTATATCCTAGCTTCTCCAATTTGATGTGGATGAATGATAAGCCCGATATTGATAGACATGCTAGCCATGACCAACCTTTAAGACATATTTAAGGCTCAAGTAGGTGGGACAATCCTAGAGATGGGGGATTTGTTTCCAAGAGTCCTCCCAAAAAAAGGTTGACTTTCCATCATGAAATTCCCAAAATTTGTGCTCATGGATTAGATATTTTATTTGCCAAGTTCTATTCCAGATGAGGGACCCAGGTTGTTCTCCAACCATCCAGATGATCTCTAAAAATAAAATTTCATTGGCATATTTTTATTTCCATAGCACACACCAAATCTCTCCTTTTCCATGAAGCCAATGCTCCTATGGCAACAGTAAGAATACAGGTGTCTCACAGTCCCAAACCACCCTTTGCTCTAGGAAAATAGAGGGTGTCCCATACAACGAAGGCATAATTTTTGTTCACTTTGGTTCATTAATAAAAAAAGTTTCTTCGAATAGTTATGATGGATTTTAGGATACGTTTAGGGGCTACTGGGGCATAGAAGGGGTATAGAGGAATGGCTTGGAGAACATATTTAAAGGGAATGAGATAGACAACGATATTTAAGGTACGAAAGGTCCATACATAAATCTTTTTGTCAAGTTTGGTGAGAAGATCTTCCCATGGGGATTGCTAACAACAAAGTCTAGGAGGGGGACTCATAGATATTTGGATGGAAGGGAGCTTCATGAAAATCCCAAAACGTAGAAGACATGGAACTGGATTGCCAAAGGGGTGTTGATAAAGAATATTTGAGACGTTAGATGGTTAATGGCCATTTCAGATGCATCCATGAAGTCTTCGAGAATTGTTTTGATGGTCCTAACCTCTTGATCTATAGGAATGCCCATTAGCATGGTATCATCCAAAAATTGACTGTGGGGAATGGGTAGATAAGAGTTATGCAGATTAAGGCCTTGAATATTGTGAGAATTAATATCTTCTTTAGGAATTCTCCCAAGACCCTATGACGTCATTATGAAAATGAAGGGGGAGAGAGGGTTGCCTTGGTGAATACCTCAAGAGGGATTAAAGGGATGAGAGGGAGAGGCATTGATCAGTATGAAAAAGAAGGCAGAATATATGAGAGGGAGAATCCAATTGACCCAATCAATATGGAAACAAAAATCCATGTGGATTGAACGAATATACTACCAACTAATTTTGCCAAATGCTTCTCACAAATCTAGCTTAATCAACATCTCTGGAGATTTGGTCAATTTCATGGAATGCACTACTTCATGGGAAAGGCTAATGTTGTCCAAAATATTACAGCCCTCGACATAGCCAGACTACTTAAGACCAATAAGGAGAGGCGTGAAGGGTTCTAGGTGAGAAGAGATAAATTTGGTGATGATTTTATAGATCACATTGCAAAGGGAAATGGGGAGGATTTGGTTGGGCTCCACAACTTTGTCTTATTTGGGAATTAGCATGAGGAAGGTTGTGTTCAAGGTAGGAAGGATGCCTGAGATGCATTTTGATTCATACACCAAGGCCAAAACATCATTTTTAACTATGGACCAACAATGGTGGAAAAATTTAGTGGTAAAGCCATTGGGGCCTAACGCCTTGAAAGGGGGCATATCCATGATAATACCCTCCACCTCAGATAGGGAAATGGGGCATAGGATACTAGCATTATGGTCGTTAGAGACAAGGTGAGGAATGTCTTCAGTGATGGATTGAATAACCGTCGAGGGATATGATTGAGGCTTCGAAAGACGATAATTGAAAAAGAGACTAGTTCTTGCTTAATATCCTAATGAGAAGATAGATTGTTGACTTGAGAATTCTTAAGTTGAGTGATATAGTTGGAATGATGCCTTTGAACCATGGATTGATGAAAGAAATTAGTGTTGCGCACCCCCTCTTTGAGCCATTAGATTTGTTATTTCTAGCACCAAAGGATCTCTTCCTATTGATAGCGTTCATCAAGCTAGGAAGAGATGTCTTAATTTTTATGGGCTAAGGATTCATGTTTCCCCGAGGTAATGATCTATTGTTGCATGTCTGCCATACATGATTCCAAATCTTCCTGAGCTTGAAAAATGTTTCAAAAAAACGTTTTATTTTAGGATCAAAGATGTTATTTGAGATTTTTGAGTCTTTATTTGAAGCAATACACAAGTATGACTTTGTATATAGTTGCTTCATGCCACCATTTATTAATGTTTTCTTGAAAATCCAAATGAGAAATCCAAAACTTTTCAAATCAAAAGGGTCTCTTGAGAGGGGTTCTCGGAGCTTCTAAAGAGAGGCAATTAGGATAGTGATCTGAGCTTTCCGAAGGAAGAATGTTGGTTGTTATTCCTTGACTGGAGAGCATAAGAGATTTTGTTATCAGTAAGTGATCCATCCTACATGTTATTTTATGGGATCATGCCCTTCGATTGTTCCAAGTGTACAGTCCATTGGAGGTTTCGATATCTATCAGTTTTTTATCTTGAAAGAAGGAGTTGAAGAAATCACTATCTGGGTTCAGCCTACAAATCCCCCCTATTTTCTCCCCAAGAGAGGATATGAGATTAAAATATTCTTCTAGAATCTAATGACGGTTTCGAATGAAACCCACCATATTGCTCAGATTTTGAAAAAAAAAAATATTTCTCCACTATGGGATGGGGTCCGTAGACATTGGTGATAAAGCTAGTTTTTTACGAACCTATAAGTATGAATTGCGTTCGAAGGCTTCTTTAGATGGTGAATAAGTTGTCTAAAATAATGGTATTTGGGTTCCAAAGAATGACAAGTCCTCTCGTTGCACCTCTAGCATCGAGGGTCATTGATCGACTATTCCTCCCCACCTTTTGTAGAATGGTTGTTGTATTTTGATCACAACTCTTTGTTTCTTGTAGCATTAAAATATCAAGGGATTCAATGCATACCTTGTTTCGTAAGAGCCTCTGCTTGCTCTTACTGTTTATACCTCAAACATTCTAGGAGATTATCTTCACTAGAATTTTTTAGGAAGGGAGGGTCAATACAAGTTTGTGATCAACGCAGTCTTCCCTGAATTAACCAAGATGTCCCCAATTTCCTCGAGCAATTGCAGATTGCAATTTCACTCTCTACGTGTATCATCCCGAGAGTTTTTATTTTGTGATTTTAACTTGTTGGTGTGAACCCCCAAATTTTGGTTGGAGCTTGTGGGGTGATTACCATAAGAAGAGGATTTTTTCTCCTAGTGAGGGCACGATGCACTCACAAACTTTGATCATCCATAATAGATATTATATCCCATATTTTACATACTTTGACAATGAATTACAAGAAAATACCTTCTAGATCCATATCATCCTCTTCCACCTCATTGCCATCCTTGAACATCAACGCCCATGGCTCCAACGTCTGGATCCAAAGGGTTTATGGGGTTTTAGACGGGTTGTTGCCCCTTGGGCTCTCCATAATTTTTTTAAGGATTTGATGGCCCTTGAGAAATCAGGATAACCAATTAGATCTCTGATGGGTTAGCATCGATCAAGTTTGATGGGATGTCTCCAAGTACTTCAAATATGCTTTTGGAAATATTGGTTTTGAGCGGTTTCGATTGAGGCGGTTTCTTTCTATGTCTACGCTTGCTCGCAACCTTGATAAAACCCTCCTCATATTTTGCACTTTTTTTTCAAAGGCCTACAGGGGTATTTAGTGGAAAATCATGAAAGAGATGTCCATTCTCATGCAACCTGTGGCATCAAAAATGAATAAATTCATTGTTGAGAGTTTGGATCCAATCTGAATCTTGGTATTTGAGGTAGGTTGGCTTTGGAATGGGAACCGAAACATTCATGTAAATGCATATGCAAGCATAAGCAATGTATTTTCCTTGTTTGGTGGCCTCAACAGTATTTACAAAGGTGCCCAAAGTATTGTTTATTCCTATTAGGATTTTCTCGACCTATTACTCATGAGGAAGGGAGTATAAGCAAACCTAGACTAGGGCATATGAGAAGTCTTCCTTATCCAAGTTAAATTTCTTTGTCCAATAACGGAGATGAGGGTTTGTAGAATGGAAGAAATAAGGCCCATTTTCAAAAACCATTTTGAAAAACCCTTTGGATCCAAGTTTGAGTTTGATATGACCTTTAGGTTTCTACCAAGTGTTGATCCATGCAACCAGATATTGTTCTGTGGGCCAAATCTATAGAAACTTGCAAATAACAATGTGATCCTTTATAAATTAGACATAGTTTTCTATATGTTAAGAATGTATTGCATAGTTGGGCATCTTATTTTCTTTTGAATGCATTGGCCTAGCTTCCATTTGTTGGCCCAATTCTCAGGCTATGGAAGTTCCTCCACAACTGTATCACTGGTTTTGTCTGCAACTGCCTCTCTATTGGCCAAGGAGGGGTTGCTAGGGAGTTTGTTTGAAGCAACATTGGATCCAGAGTTTACAACTCCCTTGTAAGCAAGGACATATTTTTATTAAGGGGGGTTTCCCCCCCTGTAGTCCCCGTCATGGGGTGCCACTAATAATGGGAGAAGCGTCAAATGCCTGAAAACCCTAGGGAGGGATCGTCTTAGAGAAATCGTAGAAAAGAAATATGTGTTGTTGTGATAGAAGGTGGATATCAACAACATTAAGTGAATAAGAACTTTATAAACGCTTCCAATGTGATGCAAGGTAGATAGGGACAATGACATCATGATAACATAGGTATATAAGAAAGCAAATGTGTTTTCAATTATTTATGGAGCGAAGCATTTGTTCTTTAGTTTCACTTGTTTTATGAATATATATGTTCTCCACCATTTCAACTTGATAAAAGGATCAATCAATGTTTGAGGAATACTAAATAGGAGATAGAAAATAAAGATATATTGGGCTAAGATGAAATTGACAATAGGATAATCTAATGCAAATTTTTTATTCACAATTTTAAAAAGTATTTGAGAATTGACATTATAAATCTTATTATCAATGTAAAATTATTTTAACTTTAGATCTATGAAATATAAAGAGGGATAACAAAATTTGAGGTATAGATTTCAATGTTTTTGCACCCTCGAGCCATTTAACAACACTTAAGTTTACAGTTCAACAATTTTGATCCTTCTTAATGTTTAATATTTCCATGGTGAAAATAGATTTACATAGTTGTAGACTTGTAAGCATGTGTAATTGCATCAAAATTAAAATTTGATAATATGTGTTTTTATCGACAACATTAACATATGATTTTACAACATATATTTGATTCACATTTTTCACGTTTGTCTTTTTCATTCTTTCTATCTTCATTTTTTCATGTTCATTATCATTATTACATACACTATTACATCATTTGATTCACATCTTTCATATTTTTCTTTTTCATTCTTTCTATCTTCATTTTTTCATGTTCATTATCATTATTACATATATTATTACATGACTGCCTTAAAATTTTAAAAAGACGTTTAGATACCTTCCTCTTGAAGGTTTAGTTTGAATTCCCCTGTTGTATTTGAACCTTAGGTGAGCCTTCTATTCTCCCTTAGAAATATATCCTATGCCATTTCATAATATCAAAGGAAATCTTTTCAATTTGAGTGATGGATACAAAACATTTAATGTCTTGTTTTATACATAGCACAAGGAGGATGATAAATGTAAAGGTTAAAAGAATAAGTAATCAATGCCTCTTGTGAGGTGTGGATGACATTAAATCGTTGTTGTGTTAAAAAAAGAAAATATAAAGTATACTTTGATATAATCAAGTCCATGAACTACTTTAATAAGATCAAGCAAGGAATTATCAATGGAACATCAAACTTTTTTTTGACAATGCAACTTTCTCACTTAGAATACAAAAATATAAATGTCCACATGCATATTGTGTGAAAGTGTTTTTACTTCCACAAGATTACTTAAATATGGGTTTCCACTTAAAAACAAATACTACATCACAAACACACCTCAAAGTAATCATATTACATTCCACTAAAAACAACAAGTTACCACATGGAGAAAAGATCCATAGACATTAAGTCTTGAAGGAAGCATTTTACTAGAATTTTAACAACAATTACGACCACATCATGAACAAGATCTCAATAAGAAACAAAAACCTGACAATAAAATAAATGAACTCCAAAAATAAATATCATTCGAGGCACAAAACTACAATAACATTTATTTTTTTTCATAATAATAGAAAAGTACCTAACAAATAAGATATCACTCTAACAAATATCAATTTTTTCAAAGGTTTTTGCAACTGATGGTCGCGGCTCTGGAGAAAATTTCAAGCTAGGTTTTAATAGTCACGGTCTCAGCATTGGCCAGTATGGTCACCAAAAGGGGAGGGAATGCAACCTCCTCATACAAGTAGGTAGTGGTGGACAGAGGGAAAGGCCCACGAGGCGGCGGTTTCAAAGAACCTCTGACAGGAAGCTTGGGATCAAGATCAGAAAATAATCAAGAGGGAAACCAAGAAAAAAGTGATCACATGGGGGAAGGATCCAGAGAAGCCCAAAATGGTGTGCAAGCAACGGAGAACCCCAGTGGGGTAGATGGGCACAACCCATGTAAACATAAAACAACACAGATACCCAAGGTTATACTAGAATACCCCCAAACGCAACTCTTTTGGGATCAGATGAAGATGCATGCACTAATATGCAAGTTCATGGGCCTGTGGCCCATAGAAAAAACATTGCGCAACTGGATAAAATACCATTGGAAGCCAAGTGGAGAAGTGGAACTCCACCTGGGCTCGAAAGTATTCTTCACGACAGTATTTATGAACCTGGAGGACAGAGATAAATTATTTGAGAGGGGGCCATATTTCCACACCTCAGCGAGGTTGTACATTCGTCCATGGAAGCAAAACTTCTCCCCAGAGAAATAAATCTTTAAAAATGTCCCAGTCTGGCTGAGGCTTTACTCCTTACCGCTAGACTATTGGCTGCCATCCACCTTCAAAGCCATAGGGAACAAGCTCAAAAAATATGTCAAGACATCGGAAGCTACTCTAAAAGGCAGATATACATCCTACGTAAGGATTTGCATAGAGATGGATGTTTTGGGGGCACTCCCAGAAGCCATAAGCCTGGATTTTAGGGATGAGGAATGGATACAAAGCATAGACTATGAGAATATCTCGTTTTGATGCAGAAGATGTCATGAACATGGACACCTACTAAGAGAATTCCCTCTTAAAAAAAAACAAGAAGCGGAAAACACCAAGCTACAACGGGATGAGGACGGTTTTGTGAAGCCAAATCATAAAAGTAGAGGAAACAAGAGACAAGGCAAGGCCCCAATAGGAAGAAACNCAGGCTTAGAAAAGAAGGAATGGGGCAGGCCCAACCAAAGGGAAGAAGGAGGGAAGGAAAATACAAAATATAAGGAATCAAGTGCACAAGCAACTCAGGAGAACACAGAAACTCCAAGCAACAAAGGAGAACAGGAAGGTAGCGCAAGTCCCAGGGAGGGAGGAAATGAAGATGCCAACACCCCAATGTAGGAAGCAAATTGAGATTCAAATATGACTCCAAGTGAAGTAGGAACAGAGGACCCAAATCTCAGAGACATTATGGAAAGGGAAGGAATAGATCTACCGAATATATTGGAGCAATGGAAAAGGCAGGGAGTAGACAATGTGCCAGCGGAGCAACTTGATCGCATTTAATATCTCTTACTCCTAAGAGAGGAAGCGAAATCCAGAGGGATCAAGCACATGCATGGCGAGATAGGACACCTGGGAATCAA
>JASDQU010307024.1:2442-21708 GCA_032191745.1 Picea mariana | reverse complement strand
CCTGGACATCTTTTGGTTGTAATCATCTATCTGGCGACTCCATGAAGAATGAATTCAGTGGCGACTCCATTGAAGACCTGTGACAGATCCAGAAAATATCATCAGAAGGAGACGAGCCTTACAGAAACAGATTTTCAGATCTGCAGATTATCTACCTCAGGGATTTCAAGAGGTACTGTTTCTTATTGTATCTAGACCATCTTCTGTTAAGCCTATTTTCTAAATCTTCACGTTTTCCTAAATCTGAAATTGAAACAGAAAACCTGAAGCGTGACAGCCTCCATTTGTTTTTGAAATTAAAAACCTGATATCTGACTTTGAATAAGACTCCACTGGGAGGATCCATTTAACAAGAGATGAAGAGGCTACATTTTAAATCCAGATATCATCTTATCAGTCTGCTTCATGAATTATTGTTGGTTTTTATTAACTCTTTCATGTTATTCCCTTTACATGTAAAGAGAATCATTTTCTGTTTTGTATATTCAGAAGACTACCATCCCATTTTCATCTATCCATCTTTAGAAGAAACAGAGACTCCGCAAACCTGTGCTATAGATGTTGATTTGATATCCTCACCACAACTTGCTCTTAAAAATGAGTCCTGTATTCCAATTCCTCTTGCGTTTGATCACTTTTCTGACTTTGTCGAAATTGAAATTGACTCCAAGTATACTCAGACTTTAGTGCCTGCTACTACTACTGATGAACCTTTTCATCAACATTGTATCCCTTACAAGCATCCCACTGCCTTTCAAACCAAGATTAGGATGAAATGTTTAGGCCTTTAAAATTGCCCCATCCCCTTCATCCTTATCCTCTTGATTGTTATGAATACCTTCCTTGTTTTTCCGGAGAGAATCAAGTTTCAGTTGAGAGGCATTTGGAATACTTTGAGGATTTTGTTGATCGTTTTCAAATTGTTCACGAAGATGTAATCATGAGATTTTTCTCTAAATCTCTAATCAAAGATGCTGCCGCATGGTTTAAAAGTTTGAGAGATGATTCAATTGGCTCTTGGACCGAGTTTTCTAATGTTTTCTTGAAGTATTGGGGCAAGTACAAATCTTTAGATTCATACCTTGCCGATTTCTATGCTTTGAAATGAGAGCAGGATGAAGCCTTACCTGTTTTCAACAGAAGGTTCTACCGTGTTTATCATGACATGCCTTTGGAGGTCAGGCCTACAGAGACAGCTGCCATGATACATTATGTCATGGGTCTTCATTCAGATTTTGTCCTTCTTCTGCTAGAACGAGAGTCTTCATCCCTCACCCAGCTGTTTGAAGATGCTCAAGAAGTCGAGGAAAACATTCATTTTTCCCAAAGGATCCTAAATTGAGATGTCTTTGAAAATTTGCAGGTGCATGAGCGAGTAAACCGTCAGTACATTTCAAATTCAGAGCAAGAAAGTAGTGAGTATGAAGCAGACAAGGAACAACAGCTTGAAGGTGAGTACATTTCAGATTCAAAATTAGATTTTTCAGTGTTGGCTGAGTATTCCAGAGACAGGTATACATGTGAAGCTTATGATCAGTTTGTAAAGCAGGAAGAACCCATGATGACTGAGGATTGCATAGGCAATTATATGGTTTTTACTGATCTTTGTTCATATGATTTTAATACTGTCTTATCATCATCTTCTGAGAACTTTTCTGAAGAGGAAGTTGTGATGATTGATGATCAAAATCTGAGATCAAGGGAACAAGAAGGTGATCAGTTTTCCAGCAAAGGGACAACCATGGCTGAGTAGGAGGATACCATAGATGTGCAGCTGTTTTCCGAGGAGCAACATGTTACTTACCTTCCTTTTAAAGATCCAGTGGAAGCTTTGATGGACTTATACTTTTTAGAAAACCTAAAGATTTTGGATTTCCTTAGCTTGCCAATATTTATGAGCGACAGTTTTGGATCTGCGGCAAATGTTATGAGCAGCCCTCAGCTTTCAGATTTGCAGACATGGGAAAATTATAGCAGACATGAAGACTTGAAGGGTGATGACCAGATTGCCCACTCAGTAAGTGAAAGTATTGCATCTGCAGTATATGTTGAAGACAGCCCATATTTTCCAAATTTGCAGATAAAGATAGATTGCAGCAAACGTATGCAGGAAGGGCAGCATAAAATATCAGATCATAAATTCATTTGGTATTTTCCTCCAACAGAGATCAAGCAGACTACATTCAGCGTTGAGTTTTGTGAAGGAAAAGAACAGCAACAACATAGACAGTTGGACCAGCAGTCCAAAGAGGTATTACTTTATGAATTTGATGACCCTTTTGCTAACTATTTGGAGTCTACGAGCAGCATAGATGTTAAACATTTTCTGCCAGAAGAAAATTTTCTTTATCATTTGTTCAAATCTCTCTTCTGCATGATATCTCTTCCATTATTGTTCGGGTCAAGATCAAGGATTTTAATAGTAAATCAGTTTATGATTTGGCTGCATTGGACATTCCATCTTACTTGATAAATCTGCCTCTACTAGTTAGTATAGGGGTAGGTAGAGGAATAAGCTTTCCATACGAGAAAATGAGATCTTTTTCAGTTGTTGATTTCATAAATAAGCAGGACAGGTTACAGGCAAGCTACAATCAGACTATAGGTTTGTTGAAGAATAGTTGCACAGACCAGATGACTCCATGCCCAATGCTAAAGGCTACTGAAACTACTAGGTTCTTGGAAACCTCGCACGGAGGTCTCCATCCCAGTTGGAGCCAGATGTTATCTCCCAAAATAGCACCGTCATTTTGGTCGGGTTTTATGGTGGATAGCATGGCTATTGATAGTTTCCTCAATTCATTTTTGAGTCTTTTTAGCTGCAAAACTTAGTTTTTGGTTTTTGTCTTAGAAAATAATATGATCCATAAAGTCTTCTTTTCAAAATTTGCATAATTCACTTTCAACAGCTAACGCGTGTCCAAAAGTTGAGTGTTAGTTGTGGAAAGCGGTGACTTTCAGCAGCTAAGGAGCACTTTTCATAAGTCTGTGCACTGTTGAAAGTGGTGAATTTCAAAATGTCCAACAATCAGTTTCGCAGGTCGTGCGCTATTGAAAGTGCATGCTTTCCACAGCTAAGGAGCAGTTCTTAAAAGGTCACGCGCTGAGGAAAGTGAAGACTTTCCGCAGCTAACAGGGGTTTTCCACAGGGTCATGCGTTGTTGAAAGCGAAGACTTCCAACAACTAAGGATAAGTTCTTACATGGTGGCGCGTTGAGGAAAGTGAAAGCTTTCAACAACTAAGGAGCAGTTCATGCAAGATCATGCGCTGGTGAAAGTGGTAAGTTTCTACAGCTGAGGGGCGTTTTCCACGGGCTGTTGGTTGGAGAAAGCGGGAATCACGTGCGCTTATCCACGTTTCAAAATCAACTTAACTTGTGATCAGAAAGACGCGTTGGTGGAAGTGGGTAATCATTTCAACTCGAGTTTCATGTCCCAGTCGGATTACATCTCGGATCCGGCTCAGAAACTCACGCTCTAAAATCATAGCATCAGGGATGGCAAGTTTGAATTTAGTGGTTCAGGTACAGAGGCTATACTCCTGGGTTGGCAACATCAAATCAAATCTTTGGTTCCATATCATACATTTTTCACAAAGGACCATTTAGAGTTTTGAATTGCAAATGGAAAGAATGATACTTAAACTTGCATGGAACTTTTCAATCCCTTCCTGAGCTCCAAATGAAGATCTAAAAACACCATTGGATAGCTTAGATTCTCTAGATGTCGATCGACTATTCATTCATGAAAAACGGATTTTTTATGACCGAGAAATTTGATTTTGAAAATATGCCCGCTTTCAACAGCGCAAATCGATATTTTATGACCCGTTAGCTGTTGAAAGTGGTGACTTTCCGCAGCTAAGGAGCGTTTTTTACGGGCTATGCACTGTGGAAAGCCTGTAACGGCCAGAATGCTAGGATTTTCGCCCAGATCTGGAATTTTCGAATTAAAAGCAGATGAAACCTTTTGGACTAGACAGGTGGTGAATTATTCCATCAAATCCAAAGGCTATTTTGGGAAAGACAAGTCAAAAGAGGAGTTTTTGACTAACTTTTGGTTAGTTTGATGAAGCAAAATATCATGACACTTTGCCACATCAACAAATTCGACTTGGTCTCTAATGGAGAGTCATCATTTAGCCTTGGGAGGCTGTTCTACACTACACCAACAATCAACAGAGAGAAATTTGGGATTGTCCTCATTTTGGGGAAGCATCCCACTTCTTTTGCAGCTGAATTTTGAGTTACTATTTTTAGTATATCTGATCCACATTTTTAGGATCTGAGAACATCTTGTAAAAGCTATAAAGTTACATTTTGAAGACTAAGATAGGGGTTCATTTTTTGGGTTCTACATGCTACTACTGTAATCAAAAGACCTATTCTTATTATATGAGAAATTGTAAGCTTCCTTCAGTTGTGTTGTCAGACTTTTCTTTCTGTTCTTTGATATCTTATGAGTGAATGTTCTTCACTGATTCTTATTCAATCTGCATGTGACTGTCATCTCACTAGTTGATTGATTAAGTTGAGGATCATAAGTTATTTCTTTAGTTATTAAACCCATTGTGCTTGTTTTATATGAGTGTAATCTGGTTCAATAGCTATCCCCTCTACCATTTAATCAAACTTTGTCTCACTGCATTGCTAGAAGGCCTTGTGAGATTTTATATTTCTAGACAGTCTTGAACACACAGTCCAGTACCTAGATATTCATCTTGATCCAAAAACCACATCAATTATTAAGAAAATATTTCCCAAAAAGAGTTAGTTACCAGGCATCTCCGACTTACAGCCTAGGAGAGTTTCCTAGAGTGATAACATTGCGCACCCCCTCTTTGATCCATTAGATTTGTTATTTATAGCACCAAAGGATCTCTTCCTATTGATAGTGTTCATCAAGCTAGGAAGAGATGTATTACTTTTGATGGGCTAAGGATTCATGTTTCCCTGAGGTAATGATCTATTGTTGGATGTCTGCCATACGTGATTCCAGATCTTCCTGAGCTTGAAAAATGTTTCAAAAAAACATTTTATTTTAGGATCGGAGATGTTATTTGAGATTTTTGAGTCTTTATTTGAAGCAATACACAAGTATGCCTTTGTATATAGTTGCTTCATGCCACCATTTATTAATGTTTGCTTGAAAATCCAAATGAGAAATCCAAAACTTTTCAAATCAAAAGAGTCTCTTGAGAGGGGTTCTCGGAGCTTCTAAAGAGAGGCAATTAGGCTAGTGATCTAAGCTTTCCGAAGGAAGAATGTTGGTTGTTATTCCTTGACTGAAAAGCATAAGAGATTTTGTTATCAGTAAGTGATCCATCCTACATGTTATTTTATGGGATCATGCCCTTCGATTGTTCCAAGTGTGCAGTCCATTGGAGGTTTCGATATCTATCAGTTTTTTTATCTTGAAAGAAGGAGTTGAAGGCATCACTATCTGGGTCTAGCCTACAAATCCCCCCTATTTTCTCCCCAAGGGAGGAGATGAGATTAAAATATTCTTCTAGAATCTAGTGACGGTTTCGAATGAAACCCACCATATTGCTCGGATTTTGGAAAAAAAAATATTTATCCACTATGGGCTGGGGTCCGTAGACATTTGTGATAAAGCTAGTTTTTTACGAACCTATAAGTATGAATTGCGTTGAAAGGCTTCTTTAGATGGTGAATAAGTTGTCTAAAATGATGGTATTTGGGTTCCAGAGAATGACAAGTCCTCTCGTTGCACCTCTAGCATCGAGGGTCATTGATCGACTATTCCTCCACACCTTTTGTAGAATGGTTGTTGTATTTTGATCACAACTCTTTATTTCTTGTAGCATTAAAATATCAAGGGATTCAATGCATACCTTGTTTCGTAAGAGCCTCTGCTTGCTCTTACTATTTATACCTCAAACATTCTAGGAGATGATCTTCATTGGAATTTTTTAGGAAGGGAGGGTCGATACGAGTTCATGATCACCGCAGTCTTCCCTAAATTAACCAAGATGTCCCCAATTTCCTTGAGCAATTGCAAATTGCAATTTCACTCTCTACGCATATCATCCCGAGAGTTTTTATTTTGTGATTTTAACTTGTTGGTGTGAACCCCCAAATTTTGGTTGGAGCTTGTGGGGTGATTACCATAAGAAGAGGTTTTTTTCTCCTAGTGAGGGCATGATGCACTCACAAACTTTGATCATCCAGAATAGATCTTATATCCCATATTTGACATACTTTGATAATGAATTGCAAGAAAATACCTTCTAGATCCATATCATCCTCTTCCACCTCATTACCATCCTTGAACATCAATGCCCATGGCTCCAACATCTGGATCCAAAGGGTTTATGGGGTTTTAGACGGGTTGTTGTCCCTTGGGCTCTCCATAATTTTTTGAAGGATTTGATGGCCCTTGAGAAATCAGGATAATCAATTAGGTCTCTGATGGGTTAGCATCGATCAAGTTTGATGGGATGTCTCCAAGTACTTCAAAGCTGCTTTTGGAAATATTGGTTTTGAGTGGTTTCGACTGAGGCAATTTCTTTCTATGTCTATGCTTGCTCGCAACCTTGATAAAACCCTCCTCATATTTTGCACTTTTTTTTCAAAGGCTTGTGGGGGTATTCAATGGACAATCATGAAAGAGATTTCCATGCTCATGCAACCTATGGCATCGAAAATGAATAAATTCATTGTTGAGAGTCTAGATCTAATATGAATCTTGGTATTTGAGGTACGTTGGCTTTGGAATGGGAACCGAAACATTCATGTAAATGCAGATGCAAGCATAAGCAATGTATTTTCCTTGTTTGGTGGCCTCAATAGTATTTACAAAGGTGCCCAAAGTATTGTTCATTCCTGCAAGGATTTTCTCAACCTATTACTCATGAGGAAGGGAGTATAAGCAGACCTAAACTAAGGCATATGAGAAGTCTTCCTTATCCGAGTTAAATTTCTTTGTCCAATAACAGAGATGAGGGTTTGTAGAATGGAAGAAATAAGGCCCATTTTCAAAAACCATTTTGAAAAACCCTTTGGATCCAAGTTTGAGTTTGATATGACCTTTAGGTTTCTACCAAGTGTTGATCTAGGCAACCAGATATCGTTATGTGGGCCAAATCTCTAGAAACTTGCAAATAACAATGTGATCCTTCATAAATTAGACATAGTTTCCTATATGTTAAGAATGTATCACATAGCTAGGAATCTTATTTTATTTTGGAATGCATTGGCCTAGCTTCCATTTTTTGGCCCGATTCCCAGGCTGTGGAAGTTCCTCCACAGTTGTATCATTGGTTTTGTCTGCAACTGCCTCTCTATTGGCCAAGGAGGGGTTGCTAGGGAGTCTATTTGAAGCAACATTGGATCCAGAGTTTCTAACTCCCTTGTAATCAAAGACATATTTTTATTAAGGGGGGTTTCCCCCCATGTAGTCCCCGTCATGGGGTGTCACTAATAATGGGAGAAGTGTCAAATGCTTGAAAACCCTAGGGAGGGATCATCTTAGAGAAATCGTAGAAAAGAAATATGCGTTGTTGTGATAGAAGGTGGATATCAACAACATTAAGTGAATAAGAACTTTATAAACGCTTCCAATATGATGTAAGGTAGATAGGGACAATGACATCATGATAACATAGGTATATAAGAAAGCAAATGTGTTTTCAATTATTTATGGAGCGAAGCATTTGTTCTTTAGTTTCACTTTTTTTATGAATATATATGTTCTCAACCATTTCAACTTGATAAAAGGATCAATCAATGTTTGAGGAAGACTAAATAGGAGATAGAAAACAAAGATATATTGGGCTAAGATGAAATTGACAATAGGATAATCTAATGCAAATGTTTTATTCACAATTTTAAAAAGTATTTGAGAATTGACATTATAAATCTTATTATCAATGTAAAATTATTTTAACTTTAGATTTATGAAATATAAAGAGGGATAAAAAAATTTGAGGTATAGATTTCAATGTTTTTGCACCCTCGAGCCATTTAACAACACTAAAGTTTACAGTTCAACAATTTTGATCCTTCTTAATGTTTAATATTTCCATGGTCAAAATAGATTTACATAGTTGTAGACTTGTAAGCATTTGTAATTGCATCAAAATTAAAATTTGATAATGTGTTTTAATCAACAACATTAACAAATGATTTTACAACATATATTTGACTCACATTTTTCACGTTTGTCTTTTTCATTCTTTCTATCTTCATTTTTTCATGTTCATTATGATTATTACATACATTATTACATCATTTGATTCACATATTTCATATTTTTCTTTTTCATTCTTTCTATCTTCATTTGTTCATGTTCATTATCATTATTACATATACTATTACATGACTGCCTTAAAATTTTAAAAAGAAGTTGAGATACCTTCCTCTTGAAGGTTTAGTTTGAATTCCCCTGTTGTATTTGAACCTTAGGTGAGCCTTCTATTCTCCCTTAGAAATATATCCTATGCCATTTCATAATATCAAAGGAAATCTTTTCAATTTGAGTGATGGATACATAACATTTAATGTCGTGTTTTATACATAGCACAAGGAGGGTGATAAATGTAAAGGTTAAAAGAATAAGTAATCAATGCCTCTCGTGAGGTGTGGATGACATTAAATCGTTGTTGTGTTAAAAAAAGAAAATATAAAGTATACTCTGATACAATCAATTCCATGAGCTACTTTAATAATATCAAGCAAGGAATTATCAATGGAACAACAAACATTTTTTTGACAATGCAACTTTCTCACTTAGAATAAAAAAAATATAAAGGTCCACATGCATATTGTGTGGAAGTGTTTTTACTTCCACAAGATTACTTAAATATGGGTTGCCACTTAAAAACAAATACTACATCACAAACACACCTCAAAGTATATATCACTCTAACAAATATCAATTTTGTCAAAGGATTTTGCAACCGACGGTCGCGGCTCTGGAGAAAATTTCAAGCTAGGTTTTAACAGTTGTGGTCTCAGCATCAGCTAGCATGGTCACCAAAGGGGGAGGGAATGCAACCCCCTCATACAAGCAAGTAGTGGTGGACAGAGGGAAAGGCCCACGAGGTGGCAGTTTCAAAGAACCTCTGACAAGAAGCTTGGGATCAGGATCAGAAAATAATCAAGAGGGAAACCAAGAAAAAAGTGATTGCATGGGGGAAGGAGCCAAAGAAGCTCAAAATGGTGCGCAAGAAATGGCGAACCCCAATGGGGTAGATGGGCGCAACCTGTGTAAACATAAAAAAAACATGGATACCCAAGGTTATACTGGAAGACCCCCAAATGCAACTCTTTTGGGATCAGATGAAGATGCATGCACTAATATGCAAGTTCATGGGCCTGTGGCCCCTAGAAAAAACATTGTGTAGCTGGATAAAATACCATTGGAAGCCAAGTGGAGAAGTGGAACTCCACTTGGGCTCGAAAGGATTCTTCACAACAGTCTCTATGAACCTAGAGGACAGAGATAAATTATTTGAGAGGGGGCCATATTTCCACACCTCATCGAGGTTGTACATTCGTCCATGGAAGGAAAACTTCTCCCCAGAGAAATAAATCTTTAAAAATGTCCCAGTCTAGCTAAGGATTTACTCCTTACTTCTAGACTATTGGTTGTCATCCACCCTCGAAGCCATAGGGAAAAAGCTCGAAAAATATGTCAAGACATCGAAAGCTACTCTAAAAGGCAGATATACATCCTACGCAAGGATCTGCATAGAGATGGATGTTTTGGGGGCACTCTCAGAAGCCATAAGCCTGGATTTTAGGGATGAGGAATGGATACAAAGAATAGACTATGAGAATATCTTGTTTTGATGCAGAAGATGTCATGAACATGGACACCTATTAAGAGAATTCCCTCTTAACAAAAAACAAGAAGCGGAAAACACCAAGCTACAACAGGATGAGGACGGTTTTGTGAAGCCAAATCATAAAAGCAGAGGAAACAAGAGACAAGGCAAGGCCCCAACAAGAAGCAACCTGGAAATCAGGCTTAGAATAGAAGGAAGGGAGAAGGCCCAACCAAGGGGAAGAAGAAGGGAAGGAAAATACAAAATATAAGGAATTGAGTGCACAAGCAACTCAGGAGAACACAGAAACTCTAAGCAACAAAGGAGAACAGGGAGGTAGCGCAAGTCCCGCGGAAGGAGGAAACGAAGATGCCAACACCCCAATGCAGGAAGTAGAAGGAGATTCAAAGATGACTCCAAGTGAAGTAGGAATAGAGGATCCAGATCTCAGAGACATTGTGGAAAGGGAAGGAATAGATCTATCGAATATACTAGAGCAATGGAAAAGGCAGGGAGTAGACAATGTGCCAGCGGAGCAACTCGATTGTATTCAATATCTCTTCCTCCTAAGGGAGGAAGTGAAATCCAGAGGGATCAATCACATGCATGGAGAGATAGGACACCTGGGAATCAAAATAGGCTATGGACAGCCACAACACTCACCCAAGCAGGCACGGAGGAATAAAGGCATAAAATCAAATAACGTAGCCCTACAAGAGCTAGGAGCCCTATTGATAAACTCAGGTAAGATTAAAAGGCTCTTCCCCAACTCCCCCCCACATGTTTAAATGAAGATTATAACGTGGAATATAAGAGGCCTAAACAGCCCAAGAAAGCAACGAATCCTTAAAAATAGACTAAGTAAGGAACAACCTGACCTATGTGTCATTCAAGAGACAAAATGCACTTTAGACAAAATGGAAACAATCAGTAAAAAACACTAGAGTAAGTACAAGATGTTGGTTTTCGAAAGCCAACAAATGGCGGGTGGTATCCACACCAATTTTTTTTGAATAACTATTGTCTCAAAAGATGAAAACAAATATAACTATGCAAAAATCAAATCAATGAGAAAAAACAATAATAAAACCAAACAATTTTTGAAATTGTGATTAAACCCAAATGTTGGCGTAAGTCAATGGAGCGACTGAGTAGTTGGTTGATCAATCGAGGGGATTCCACTAGTTAGATATGACCAATTAAGTGGTATTGACCAAGTAACTATAATTTTTTGGGCATAACAAAGACTATGAAATGCAGATTGCTTAACTTCTTTAGGGTGGACTTGAGTAATCAAGGTTGACTAAATCAAACCCTCTTTTAAGAAGATTGGTTATGCACTAAAGTGTATCAATAGATAGTGTACAAATTGATTGATTGATATGATGTGAAGAAATTATGTGAATATTTTTCTTGTGCTCTATAATGTTTTAATGGTTATTCTAAATACTACCCACTCTTCTTGGATCTATTATTTATACTTTAACAATGCACTTGTGATTGCTAATGTAATTGGCAATGCTACCCAACACAACCATTAACTAAGCCTTTTGAGCTCTAATACCAAATTGTTACATCCCCGGCCCTCAACCCACTTGTCAGTCAATGCTACTATGCGTAGCATTCTCATACTTATATATAAAACATGAATATTAAATCTAATTAACAGATTTAATCAAACAATACAAAGTAAGCACATGATCACTGCTAATATACATCATCAAGGACATTTAAAAATAAATCATATGCACAACATAATACATGATAACATATAAGCATCACAGGCATGCAAAGAATAATATAAAGCACAAACTGATACTTATCTTTGAAACTGTGGCAATTCCACCAACTGCATGCAGACCTTCCACGAACCTCCCAGCCTTAGACCATGTTGCTCATCATCTCAGCAGTAGGTCAACCCCGAGCTGGGACTAAGCTCCACTGGGCAGGGAATCCTAGGCTAGGAAAGGTCAACAGGAAGACACACAGTCATAGAGGAAGAATTCTCTCCCTGAATTCACTTACGCCCACTGCTCACAGACCCTCATTCCCCACATGCCTATCCCACCCTAGGAGTATACACCTTCACTGTCACTCGGACAGTTCTTCGGCTGCTAAACCTCCCTTGCCTTGGGCTTCAGCAACAGACTGGACCAGAAGTCTCCAATCTCTGTGGCAGCTACAAGACCCCTTCCAAGAGTTCTCACTTCCTCCGCACACTCTCTCACCTGGAGAGAGTCACTCAAAGGCTTGGTAACCTGCCTCTTCAACCCCAACCACCTCCCTCACCTAGAGAGAGTGTTACACACAGGCCTGACAACCTATTTCCTTCAACTCGATTTCCAACACAGTCAAGCAACCCCAAGGTTCAACATGAACATACACTGGCCAGCAAACCACATGAAATTAAGCACTGCGCTGCCACAACATTCCATCGGGAACACAGACATGGGCTTCCCAAACTGGTGCCAGACAGACGCTACAACATAACAAGGCTTAGCACTTATGGGACATTTATTTTTCCCAACCAACAATATAGAATAGACTCACAGCTTTGCTTTTGGAGATGTGTGAGTGTGTACAGAGATCCCACGCAGAGACTTAACGGTTCATTAAGGATTCCCCAGAACAAACACCAAAAACAGAGGTCGTTCCTCGACACCCGTGAGTTCAGATGGAGGATGGAGAATGGGAGGTCAAACCCTAAACACAGCTCCCTTCTCTGGTTTTAACTGCATGCACCTAGTTTGACACATGTCTCCCTAGGGTTGCATGCTCCCCATTTTGCACATGTTCCCCCTTCCAGGGACTTAGGATAAAACATAAACATTTACACAGCTTTGGAAAAATATTCAATTAGTATTCCCAAGGACTTAAGCCCCTAATCTTAGCCCCTCTTCCCAACCTTTCATCCCCCTCTCCCTTACCCAGACTTTGTGGAAGCTTAGTCCCCCATCACTCATTCATCGTGGTCGGTCCACACATAGAGATGTTTTTATATTAATAATGTGCATCATTATATGTACAAAAATCGGCTCTTGGCCTTCAACACTTAAGCTCTCTAGCCCAATAACCACATAATCCCACAAGATTACAATACTTGACTCACCAGCCTATAAAACATATTACAATTCATAATATAACTGGGGCACTATCGAGGGATATTACAATCCCCTCCCCTTATTTTTTCACTATCCTCGGTGCAACTTTTACACAGCATCAGCAAGCTTTTCAAAATTTTCAAAAAGATGTGGGTATTCTACTCGCATAGCATCTTCATGTTCCCAAGTCGCGTCCTCAGGACCATACCAGGTCCACTGGACCTTACAATCCCTATGGCTCGATTCTGGATTTTTTTTCTTTTTCGGTCTAATATGTGCACACGATGGACTTGTAGGACACCTTCTTGCTCCACTTGAATCACATTCCCATCGATTACATGATTAGCATCAGGTATATATTTCTTAAGCAATGAAACATGAAACACATTATGTACAATCATTGATGCAAGTACTGCAAGCATATATGCAACTGGCCCAATCCTTTCTAGGATTTCAAATGGCCCACAAAATCTGGCTGCCAACTTGGCGCAGTTTCCCAGCTTCAGATAAATTCTATTGGCTTTTACTTTCAGGAAAACATGGTCACCCACTTTGAACTCTCTGTGGGTTTTGTTTTTATCAGCATAACTTTTCTGACTATCTTGGGCATCTTTCAAATTCTTCTTTTAGCATTTGTTCTTCCATTTCCTTGAGCAACTCTGGCCCAATTACTGCTTTGTCAGATGGATTATCCTAGCTTACTAGAGTATTTCACTTTCTGCCATAAAGTGCTTCAAATGGGCTCATATTCAATGATTCTTGATACCCATCGTTGTAGGCGAATTCTACCAAGTGTAGGTAGTCTTCCCATTTCGATGGTTTATCCATCACATACATCCTTAGTGTGTCTTCTATCACTTGATTCACCTTCTCTATCTGCCCATCCGACTTGGGATGATAGGTTGTACTGAAATTCAGATTCGTTCTGAATCCCTTGAATAACCCTTTCTAGAAATTTGAGGTAAATTTTGGGTCTCTGTCAAACACAATTGTCTTAGGAATTTCGTGCAATCATGCCACTTCCTTCATAAAAATATTAGCAACCTCCATTGCCTTGTGAGTAGTCTTTAACATAATGAAATGGGCAGCTTTCGTAAGCTTGTCCACCACCACCATGATGGAATCATGCTGCTTGTCGGTTCTAGGCAGTCCTGTGATGAAATCCATTGTCACCACTTCCCACTTCCACTCAGGAATGGGTAAAGGTTGCAGCAATCCAGCTGGGTGCCTATGCTCATCTTTAACCTTCTGACACTCCATACATATGGCGATGTATTCAATGATCTCTTTCTTCATACCTGGCCAAAAGTAATGGCTCTTGACTACTGCCACAGTCTTCTGATATCCAGGGTGCCCAGCATAAGGTACGTTATGCATTTCTCTCAGAATCGCAAGTTTCAGCCCCTGGACATTAGGTACATATACTTTTTTCTTGTACAAAAGTATGCCTTCAGTCTCTAACTTATAATTTTCCATTTTCTGTGGCATTTCACCTTGTTGTAGTTTTACTACCAACTTCATGTACTACAAGTCGGTGCCTGTAGATTCCAAAACTCAGCTCTTTATAGTAGTCTGATACATGCTAATGGTTGTAGCATGTAATTCGTGTACTCTCCTACTGAGTGCATCAACCACTTTATTCTCCTTCTCTTTGATATGCTTGATATCAAAATCGTATTCACAGAGAAATTCCAGCCACCTACTCTGCCTAGCGTTCAAGGTTGGTTGATCAAACAAATACTTCAGACCATTATGGTCCATTCTCAATTCAAACCTCCTTCCCATGAGGTAATGTCTCCATTTCCTCAGAGCGTGAACAATGGCTGCTAACTTCAAATCATGAGTTGCGTAGTTCCTTTCATGCTCTTTCAACTTTCTGGATTCATAACATATTACGAATCCATTATGACTGAGGACTCCTCCCAGTCCTTCTTTGCATGCATCGGTGCATACTACGAAATCTTCATTTGGGTCTGCAATCCTCAAGATTGNCAATTCAAACCTCCTTCCCATGAGGTAATGTCTCCATTTCCTCAGAGCGTGAACAATGGCTGCTAACTTCAAATCATGAGTTGCGTAGTTCCTTTCATGCTCTTTCAACTTTCTGGATTCATAACATATTACGAATCCATTATGACTGAGGAATCCTCCCAATCCTTCTTTGCATGCATCGGTGCATACTACGAAATCTTCATTTGGGTCTGCAATCCTCAAGATTGGAGCACTGGTTAACAGTTGCTTCAATCACTGAAAGCTTTTCTCACAATCTTTTGTCCACTGAAATTTCTTCTCTTTCCTTTGCAAGGAAGTGCTAGGGTGAGTTATCTTCGAGAAACCTGCGATAAACCTTCTGTAATAACTAGCTATACCCATAAAGGATATGACTTATGTCACATTCTTGGGCGTTGACCATTCTCTAATGGCCTCAATCTTCTCAGGGTCTACCGCTATCCCTTCCTTCGAAATAATATGCCACAAGTAATGAATCCGCTCCTGATAAAACGAACACTTGCTCAACTTGGCATACAGTTGGTGCTCTCTTAGCACCTGCAACACCATCCTAAGATGTTGTTCATGCTCTTCCTCTGACTTGGAATACACAAGAATGTCATCCAGGAAGAATATGACGAATTTTTCAAGATAGTCCCTGAACACACCATTCATCAAGCACATAAAAACAACAGGTGTGTTTGACAGCACAAACGACACCACTATGAACTTGTAATGACCAGACCTTGTTCTAAAGGTGATCTTGTTGATGTCTTCATCCTTTATCCTTACCTGGTGATATCCCGACCTGAGGTCTATCTTAGAAAAGATCTTCGCATCCTTCAACTGATCGGAAAGGTCATCAATCCTTGGTAGAGGATACTTGTTCTTTACAGTTACCTTGTTCAATTGTCTGAAATCGATACACAATCTCAGCGTTATGTCCTTCTTCTTCACGAACAGAACTGGGGCACCCCAAAGTGACACGCTTGGGCATATGTACCCCTTCTTCAAAATTTCTTCAAGCTGCAATTGAAGTTCTTTCAACTCTGGCATACTCATTCTATAAGGAGCTTTCGATACTGGAGTTGCGCTAGGCATCAAGTTTACACAGAAGTCAATATCTCTTTCAGAGGTAATCCTGGTACCTCTTGAAATACATCTTCAAATTCCTTTAGTACCACATGATATCCAATACCTGACACCTTATCCTTAGGTGTTTCCTCCACATGGGCTGCAAATAATTGACAGCCTTTTCTATAGCACTTCTTTAGTTGTATTGCTGAGATTTCTCTGATAGCAACATCTCTGGGAATTCCTTGGACCATTTTTCGATTCCCTTCCTCATCCAGGCAAGTGAATTCCTTGTTATGACAGTCTAGGATGGCATGGTGTTGTTCCAACCAGTCCATCCCAATTAAAGAGTCATAAGAGCCTAAAGGCAGAATGTTCAATTCATCCTTCGTGCTCAGTCCATTCATGTCCACAGGATAGGACTTAACCAACTCAGTGACTTTCCTCTTGGTTCCTGTAGCTAGCTGCACTAACCAAGATTTTTCATCTTTGCTTCTTGATAAAAGAAAACTTTCCACCACTCTAGGATATATATAACTATGGCTAGCCCCTGAATCAATTAAAATAGTAAATGGTCGATTGTTAATCATACCTTCCACTTCAACCATGTGCAATTGAAATTCATCTTATTTGTTGTCCATGGCCGCATAGATCCTTGGCATTCTACTACCCATGTCCTCCATTGTTTCAGCTTGCTGAACATTGTGGATAGCTCTCGCTTTATCATTTTTGTGGGGGAAATCTTTGTACCTATGGTTTTCTTTACAACCCCAACACTCCATAGGTGTCTGTCTTGGAATTTGTCCACCCATTTCAGCCTTTCTGGGCTCTCTAAAAGATGGTTTTCCCTGAGGATTGTTTCTAAAAAAGGATGACTTAGTTCCCTTCTTCCTATGCTCTTTATTGAGCTTCTTCTTCTCTTCCCAAGCCTTCTAGAAGGTAGGCTTTTCTTTTTGTTGTTCATATAAACATTTAGCCCTCCTTATCATTTCTTCCATATTTTTTGGGTCATCATACTGAATCTTGTCACCAATGGAAGGTCGCAATCCACTTAAATACCTTTGAATCTCCACAGTTTCATCCTTGATGAACGGAACATACTTTAGCAATTCCAGAAACCTTTGTTCATACTCATCAATGGTCATGTTGCCTAGCTTGAGTTCAAATAACTCTTTCATCTTTCTGTCATAATATCTCTTAGTCAAATACTTCTTCTTGAAATACCTCTTGAATTATGTCCAAGTGATATCTTTCTCTCTAATGTATTTCACCCGCACAAGTTGATCCCACCACATGGATGCCTTTCCCTTCAATTGATACATTGCAATTCTTCCTTCTGCATGAGAGGAATAATTCTTCAGTTGGAAATATTTTCTCGTGCCAAGAAACCATGTTTCGGCATCTTCCTCCTTATTATGTTCTCCATCAAACATAGGAGGCTTAATCTTATTCATTTTTCCCTTTTTCCTTTGTTTCCCAACCCCACGTGACCAAGGGTCATGACCAAGTGCTAGATCTACAAGGTTCTCTACACAAAACTTCGGGGTTTCAGGCTTCGAGGTTTTGGTCCTGAAGGCTCTCATACTCGCTTCCCTCTCCAACTCCCAACTTTTGAACTCTTGACCTTTATCACCTCCGGGCCCACAGCACAGCTCTCACCAACCAAGGTGGTGACACATGATGTGCTTAAGAAGGTGCACGTTACCTCATATGACACCCTCCAGCCCCACTACATCTACTTTTCCTTCAGGCCCACTGGTACATGGTACACATCCCACATGTCCACACCATCCAAGTGGCGTCAGCCTAACTCACTACTTCAGCTCTTCAGGATTTCATGATTTTGGGCTTCGGGAGTTTGTGCCTCAAGACATCTCATTTCTCCTAACAATTGAACTTTCGATCTACTTTACCCTTCGGGCCCACGTAGTACGACTTTCACCAACTAAGGGAGTGGAACATGGCAGATCTAGGAAGGTCCATGTCACCTTTGGCGATGCCATCGAGTCCCACCATGCTCGCTTTTCATTCCGGAGTTTCAGGCTTTGGAATTTCATGCATCCACACATCTCATTTCTCCTGATTGTCGAAATTCTTAAATTGTGGTCTACCTTCTGCTTGATCCAATGGTCAAGTTTTCGTCCTCCAATCTACAGTGAATATATTTCTCAGGATTTCACAGTTTCAGGTATCGGGATTTCATGCATCGGCACACCTCATTTCTCCAGATTGTCGAAATTCTGAAAGGTTTCCAAGATAACTCTCTTGCAACTTATCCAGATATGACGATCGTGAGGGATCTCCTTTCCTCCCGAACATATCCTCCAGCTCCAACACTCTGGTGTTGAGCTCTGTCTCTCCCTGTGTCCATATACCACATCGGTTGTGGTTTTATAATACCGCTACACCTCCTGATCTTTGTAACACAACCAAGTGACTCCTTGGCACTCCAGAACATTCTAAGGTCCAAAAATTGGTTCTTCCTCACACAACTTCCACCTGAAACCTCGGTACTAATGTCCACTTATCCGAACCATACAGGCTCAGTGTTGAAACCTTTGGTCAGAACTCAAATTTGTTCTTCTTCGACAACAATTATTTCTGAAACTCTTGCTTCAACTTCCACTGACATGGCCCATCTAGGCTCACTATTGTAACCATGGATCTGATACCAGATTGTAACATCCTCGACCACCAACAGTGTGGCAATTCTACCCAACACAACCTTTAACTTAGCCTTTTGAGCTCTGATACCAAATTATAACGTCCTCGGCCCTCAACCCACTTGTCAGGCAACGCTACTATGCAAAACATTCTCATACTTATATATATAACATGCATATTAAATCTAATTAACATATTTAATCAAACAATACAGAGTAAGCACATGATTAATACTAATATACATCATCAAGGACATTTAACAATAACTCATATGCGCAACAGAATACATGATAACATATAAGCATCATAGGCATGCAAAGAATAATATTAAGCACAAACTGATACTTATCTTTGAAACTGTGGTAATTCCACCAACTGCATGCAGACCTTCCACGAACCTCCCAGCCTTAGACCACGTTGCTTATCATCTCAGCAGTAGGTCAACCCCGAGCTGGGACTAAGCTCCATCGGGCAGGTAATCCTAGGCTAGGCAAGGTCAACAAGAAGACACACAGTCATAGAGGAAGAATTCTCTCCCAGGATTCACTTACACCCACTGCTCAAAGACCCTCATTCCCCACATGCCTATCCCACCCTAGGAGTATACACCTTCACTGTCACCCAGACAGTTCTTCGGCTGCTAAACCT
>JASDQU010307023.1:65683-98768 GCA_032191745.1 Picea mariana | reverse complement strand
CAATGTAAAGACGCCACATCCCGTCTTTCTTATGAATCAGTACAATTAGGCTTTCATAAGGGGAGGTGTTGGGAATGATGTACCCCTTTTGAAGCATCTCTTGGATCCAATGCTTGATTTCGTCATTTTCCATCAACGAGCAATCATAAACTGGTCCATTAGGAAGACGTGCACCAAGGGTTAGATCAATTGGATGCTTGACTTTGCAGTGTGTCGATACCCCAGTGGGTGAGGAGAATATGTCTCTGTACTCTTCCATGATTCTGTCCACTTGATTCTGCTGCAAAGAGAGGCTCTATCTAGAGGTCACGGATGTGGTGACAACCTTATGCTTAATGTGAGAACAGATCACAAAGAAGACGAACTTCTTGGTCTGTGAAATGACCTTACTGCATTTCTTAGAAGAGATTAAAGAAATAAAAATAGGTGGTGCTACCTCTGGTATCATGTACAATTTTCTACCAAATGTAATAATAACACTGCGGGGTATAGACTCATACACAACATGTCGCTCCCACAAATATGGTTATCCTAAAAGAACATACTTTAAGGGGAGAAATATCACACAATACCTCATCTTTGAAGGGCTTGATATCGTAGGGTAGATGACATTGTTGGCCGATGCAGAGATCTCTTCCTTGGTGAAGCCATTCGATGGTGTAGGGTTGTGAGTGCGGTGTCATCAAAAGTTCCAAACGCTTGATGGCCTCTACTGAGATCAAGTTATTCTGACTATCGCTATCGACAATTAAATGAAGCGGAACCCCCTTTACCCACATCTGTGAGTGAAAGAGGTGTTCCCCTTCCTCTGGTTCTTCTAGTTCGCTTGGCTGGACTTTGGTGGTAGAAACAGTGGCACTGGGTTCAACATCGATAATCCACTTCCCCCCTTCTAGATTTTATTCGGAGTCAGAATTTTCCTTTGATTCGGAAGCTTTCAGCTTGGCCACCATTGACTGCTTGGAGCGACATTCTTTGGTGTTGTGCCAAGGGATTTTATAGTATTCACACCACTTTCATGTGTCCTTCTTTGAATTCTTATTACCCTTATTATGTTGTGGCTTGGAATGATTGGCCTGAGAGTGACCATATTTGCTTTGTCCCTTGTCTTGTGGGTTGGGGTTGCCTTTTCCCTGCTTTGGCTGTGAGGAGTTTGTAGATCCAAACTTTCTCCTCTTCTGCTTAAATTTCTTCTCTATCTTGACAACATATCTATAAGTCGTACCCAATAATGTGATGTCCATAAACTCCATTTATGTTTGAATGTATATATGCAGACAACCGTAGTATTTGAGCACCAAATGTCGTTCGAAGTCTTTGATAACCAATTTGGTGCACAGGGTATGGAAATTATTAGTGAAATATGGTATTGTCTAGTCCCTTTCCTGACGCAGGGTGGTCCATCTTGTGTACTAGTCCTCATAGCTTCCAATAGGGTAGTATTGCTATTTAATGGAATCCCTGAAAGAATCCCATGTGGGGGTGACCACAAATATTTCTGATTCATTTATGGCTCTTTGCTCAGAGTAAGTATTCCACCAGTCTTTAACATGGGGTACGACCTTTAGGAGTGCAAAAGTAATATTTTCCCTATCAGAAAAATTATGGATCGAAAAATACCCTTTGAGCAGATTTAGCCATTTATCTACAACATCCGCATCTATCAGTCCTTCAAATAATGGAATATAAAAATTTACTTGTACCTTGAAGGGGGTTGCATGGTAGCTTGATGAAGATGTGTATCATGTGGGAAACCACCGAAGGATCTTTGCAAAGTTGTCCATGATTCCGTTCAATTGTCGTGAAAGGGCTTCCTCGAGCAATAGTTTAAAAGGATCTCCTGCTCCATCATCGTTCTTATCGTCCCCCATGAGTTTTTGTCGGGCTCAGTGTGACCTATCTTGCAAAGGCTCAACTGGTTTTGAGTCCCAACTTCTTGTACCAAAATCTTGTCAGGGACATGCACGAAGAAAAATAAATGAAGAGCAAACCGCTCAGATACCACTGATCCGGATTTATGAGAAGAATGAAATAAATAACAGACTGAGTACAATAACACAGAGATACAGAGAACAAAAAAAGATATCCAATGAACAATAACTTCTATTGAATAAATGAAATAAGGTGAAACTGTAAAACTACATAACTGAAAACAACTTGCTCGAATGGTGGTAGCTATCTCTGAGAAGAGATGTGGCTTCTACACACATCCGTCTGAGCATAATGAGTACAATGAGGCTCCAGAGGCCTTTTTAACATTACTCATGAATTCCAAAACCCTAGACATTCAAAAACCTAACCCTAGGATATGAAACGCCAAAACTTATGTGGGCCCTGATGGGTAAGTTGGTACCTCAACTTCTCGGGGTCGTAAATTTTGCATACGACCTCCATTTTAGGCGCGTGATAGCTTGTTGGAAAGGTATTTTCGATAAGTACATATTATGTCGTCAAAATCTAACTTTGTCTACAGTTTCACTGTGGAAATCCAAAAAAACATTGTTTAGGGCCCCAAAATAACCCTGGAAGTACATAAAGATGCACATGAAAACTTCCAAAATAAGCCAGTTGGATTAGGTGGGAGGCCACCAATATCCACCTGGAAGCTGTGTAGGGCTTCAGAAAGCCGCGAAAGTGTATAACCAACAATTACAAATAATTACATAAGAACGTGTTGAACCAAAATTGTCAAAAGGAGCCAATAGGAATAGGTGGGTGGCCACCAATATCCACCTGGATCAGAATTACCATTAGAAGATGGGGCATGCAGGGTTGACATGGGAATGGAGGGATCATGGATATGGGAACACATTTCCATGATGTATTTAAAGGTGGGTGAGGACTGTAGAGATGTGACATCTAGCAATTTATGGTCTAGAGACTTCAAGGGGGAATGACTCATGCGACCAGGAAAAGTTGTGTGTGGAAAGTACATTGGAGAAGATCCATGGATCCACACCTGTGGGAAATGTCAGTTTCTGAGTCGATTTTTAGCATTTCAGGTTATGGAAGGGGATGAGCGGTACATGAAACTATGAAGGATAGCTCAACCTCCATCAACTTCCACGATTGTTTTTGTGCAGTTTCAATGGTAGCTTACATTTGTAGCATGGAGAATTTAATTGATATGAGTTTGGGTTGGATATGACATGATTGGTGGAAAGGAAATATTTTCGAGAGCCAGATTATGAATATAATGGAGTGCCATAGATTGCATGGTTTTGGCATGGGAATGTTGTTCAATGGCTTATATTTCTTCTGCGGGATTTTGGTTTAAGGGGAAAGGTTTCTTGTCTAGCTTTCCGATTTTCCTCCCGAACCCAGTGAAAATTGTCCGCAAATATTTTTTTGTGGGGGCCCCTTGATTCTGTTTAGTGGTGCATATTATAGTCTCTGAGGCATTTCTCTTTGGTTATGGTTTTTCACTTCTGCAAAGGTTGAAACAATGGAAGGTGGAGCAAGTTGTGATCAATGGGAGGCGCTAGTGGATGAGGATGAGATGGTATATCATTAGGCTCCATATTTCAGTTAATGCATTGAATTCAATAGCCTCCTTGGTCACAGATACTTTGGTTTAGCATCGTGATATGATGGGGCACTTGTAGGACAAAGTGGTAGCATTGCAGTTGCAAGTGGAGGAGCTTCATCTCCAATCTCCTCCATTGGTTGTCTCAAGTTCATTGATGACTTCCTCACCTATGATGGGTGCAGCTCCTATTTGTGATCTAAATGCTTCATTAGAAAATATGACTCTAGAGGATGAGGTTCCAACTGCCCAACCACCTTCTAATTAATTATGCTCTGTTATGTAATATGTATTTTTGATATATTCTACATATTTTACTCTGTGCAAATTTGTAATGAATTCAGAAGATGGAAAGATAGGAGCCATGTTGTGGTTATATGGTTGAATGTGGTTTTAGAGACTTCATACTTTTGTGTTGTTTTTTGGAAAAATATTTTTGTATTTTACGTGCTTCGATCATATCTTTAATGAAATACATGTCCACCAAATTTTATTAAAAAAATATATCATCTTTATAACTTGTTAACTTATTAAAATAAAAATGAACTAAAAATTTTGCTATATAATTTTTTTAATTACAAAAATTAAATATTAAAATAAATCAATTAATTCTTTATCAAATTTCTTAAAATATAATAAATAAAAGTAAAAATTAATTTATAGAGAACATCATCATCGTATTTCATGCATGTGTTTTGTGTATAATATATTATGTCTATAGATCATTTAATACAAAATTCATAAATGTTTAAATCATACGTATTTAAATAATAATCCATTAAGCTTTAGTCTAGTTTTACTTGAAGTAGTTGTTATGAAAATTCACTCCAATTCAAATCCTTGTTGGTTATCTCCTTCCCTACATTATGTGGATTACGGTTAGATTTTACCTCAATCATTTTTATTTCTTTCTCAACACATGTTCTAAAGAGAAAGAGAAATAAAAGAAGAAAGTTACCTCATTCATCACAATGTTGCATTTAACAATTACATCACCAAATCAAGATAAAATAAAATAAAAAATTATACCAAATCTTCTAATATTAAGAGAGTTTAGAGACTCAAATAAAATAAAAATTATACCCAATCTTCTAATATTAAGAGAGTTTAGAGATTCAAATAAAATAAAAATTATACCCAATCTTCTAATATTAAGAGAGTTTAGAGACTTTTTATATAGTGTTTTTTCTAAATGCTCATCTTAATTATCTTACTAGTATTATTCTATATAAGTTTTTCCCCAAATAGTCATCTTAATTATCTTACCAATATTTTAGCTAATAATTTTGATACTAATTTCTTAATTTTAAATAAAGTTGATATCAACTTGGCATGTTTTTTTGGGAGAGGTTCAATGATGCCTCACATAAAGTTTAATCCTTAATCTTCCCTTCCCCTATATCATAGGCTATGATACCTCATATGTTATGATGGTGTGATCCAATAAAATCATATTTTTTATATTTCATAGAGAAGGAATGTGTTTTATTTTTATCTACATAAGGTCTGGAAGGGAGTAGTAGCATTAGATTCAAATAATTTTATAGACTTTGAATATGTGTGAGACATTGTATCTGAACATACATTGCAAGATCAAGTTAAGATTATCCTAAAACATTTGAGATTAAATCATTTTAGAAATTAATAACATTAAAAATATCATATTAAGGAGATGGAATTTAGTATTTTATCTCCTATACTTAACCCTTAATTTGTTTCTTACTATCCTTTTGATAGCCTAGGAACTACAACCTAGATGGAAGCCAATAATGTCAAAAGTATTTCTAGATACTTGTGGAAGACCAACATCATGGTGTTAATCACTTACTACAAATTTTGTGATTCTAATGGAATCTTATAGTGGAATATGTGTGTTGAAGAAGATAATGGATTCCAGGATCAAATCTCAAATCAGTTCAAAATGTATAAAATCAAGGTAGTTATAGACATGAGTAAAACAATCCATGATTGGACATGGTGCCTTTTTGCTCAAAGGGGGACAAAGGGCTAGAAGAAGGAACCTAATTTTGTATTTTGGAGTAACTTTTGTCAATTATAAGAAAGAATAATTCAAGAAGGGATTAACATGCGAATTTACTCATGGTTTGTTTGAGATCTAGTTGTGTCCTCACAAATACTAAATAAAGTGTTGTAACAATGGTGTGAATTGTAACAAAAGGGTTTGTTTATTTGCACATGGGATGAAGAAATCTATTTTTCATCAACACCTAGTTCCTCTAAAATGAAAGATAATAATAAATACATTATTACTACTCGTAATTAGTTAGGATGTTGTTAGACATCATTTCTATTTGATCAAGTTTATACTCCCATCATTAACAACATCATTCGAACCCCCACCCCCACAAAGTAAGGTTTTTACACTTCCATAATCGTAAGTTCAAAAAGAAGTACATTCCTTCTTCTACCAACTACATTTTGATCCATGCAATATTCCTCTTATGTCCTACTTAAACTCCTCTTCAACTTTAGAATAATATTAGTATGTTTTCACTGCAAAGTCAACAATGAATCTCTCCACCATTGTCTTCACCTACAAATAAAATACTCATGGAATCATATGATATAAATATTGGAGTGCTACTAAGTTATGGGGGCTCTAATTTACTCATTCTCCCTGTAGATGTATCCCAATGTCTCCTCGTGACACTTTAATCACTAATAAGGAATCACTGGAAAATACACTCAAACAATTTTGTACCAATATCCAGTAGTGTCACCATACCATAATACATGTCTACAATCTTTGACCTTCCACCCATGCAACTTCTCTTCTTATTCAATAAATCTCCCAAAATTCATTTCAAACCAATCTTCTAGATGTGAGTTTGAAAACCTCCATCTCATCTTGCAAATGTTCCACACTTGTGATAGTGTCTCGACAATATAACCATTGCTGACTCTAACTGGAGAACCAAGGTCCACTTAGGTGTCCAACAAGGCCCTGTGTAGTTTATTGTTGGCATATTCAATCCCTATCAGAGGGAAGGTCTCACGTGAAGCACATTGCCAAGAATTTAGGTCAACCAAGTTGTTAAACAAGGTTTACCATTGTTAGGTACCTAACCTCCCTAACCCCTCACGTAGGTAGAGTAATATATTTTCCATGTAATAAAGACCTATATTAATAAGGAAGAATAAGTCAAATGTAAGAATACCTAATAGGAGCTTCCTCTTCTAGAAAGATATTCCTCTAGATTGTTCTTTTGGTAGATATATTTAGCATAAATAGGAGTTAATGGCATGAGAAGTCTTTGTCTTGAGAAATATTGTAATAGAGTGTTGCTCTGTTGGAGGTTGCCCCCTCAAAGAGGCAAGTGAACATTGTCTCCTATCAATAAAGGTATTATTTTGGTGTTATGGTTCTTTATATTTTGTGTTTCGTTTTTATTATCTGCAGTATTTCCATTTTTTGCTATTATAATAGATTTGGTACCTAACAAGTGGTATCAAAGCACTTTCCTTGGTAGAAATTGTGGGTTAATTTTTTCAGGGTAGAGACTTGTTCCGACGTCTTAAAACTACAAAGATATGCCATTCAACGCATAAATTTGCGGTCAGGGAAGAATACATGTAGTAAATACAAGAGGTTTTTAACCTCACATTGTTGTACACCCGTGTAACCCATGTTGGTACCCCTTTGAGTGGTATTGTATCAGACAACACCATTATACAAACTAGCCTAGGTATCCTGAAACCCTCCATAGATCAATTGATCAATCACCTGACTGTTATAGTGCCACTGAGAACAACACTCGGGAAGATACTCTCTAGTACCTGGGTAATCAGGTAGTATGGCTATGGGTACGATCTAGCCCCCTTAGTCGGTGCCCTAAGATATTGGGTCGAGTATTATTGTTCAACCCCACACATATATCATAGAGCTATAGCACAGGTCAAACCCTTGTTTGTAGGAACCCTGAAAACCCTAACCTTTGGGACGAAAATAGAACAAAAAAGATCTATTGTTGTGCAACCTTGCCTCCTGCATTATGGTTGCAAAATTACTACACATTTTTTTTTGTTAAGAATTTGGGCATTTTGACATTGCAGTATTATTTAAATCAGAGTATAACTCCACAACAGTAAAAAAAAAAAATGTTTGGAGCCTGCCCGCACCCTTATTTGAGACCTATCCCATTGGATTCCTCTTTTCGTTCTAATCACATTAATACCTATCATTTTTCAAAAAACAATTATCTGTGGTTTTGACCCCCTTCTGACCCCCTTATTTGGGACCTACCCCATTGGATTCCCCTCTTCACCCTGATCATCGTGATACCCTTCACTCGTATGGTGGGTATGTTTTATATTATTTGCATGACTAGCTCTAGTGTCTTCTACATTGCATCCAACACGTGGGGGGGGGGGGTTGAGGGTAGAGCCCCTGAGAAATTCATTTTTTCCTCGGGAAACATGTTGCATTTTTTCCTCATTTTTTGTGTCACCTTGATTTTCATGTCCATTGTTGGGAATTTTTTCGACACATGGTTTTTGTCGATGGTTTTCTATTTTTGGTTAAGGAATTAGGGTTTTTGACTAATCCAGGTCATTGGGTTAGGGTTTTGGATGCCACTGGATCCTATATGTATATTGTTTTGTAAAAAATGTATCACAATGAATGAATACATAATATGATGGTTTTTCCGGTTTGGGTTTCCATGGGAAAATATATGTGTAATGTGTGTATTTTCCATTGTATATTTTATGTTCTTTTACTAAAAATATGTTTGCAGTAAATAATTGTACAAGTTAAAATCTACATTTGGTATCAGAGCTTTGTTGGCTTTAGGGGGATGCATGTGTGGTCAAGGGTTTGGCTTGGGATTGCGATAAGCATTGTTACAGTGGGATATTGTTACAGTGGGATATCTGCATTCTTGATTCTTCAGGTGAAGATAAATGACGAGCAGTTAGAAAATGGAGATAGAGAAGTTTAATGGGAAATTTTTTTATCTTTGAAAGATCAATATGGAAGATCTATTGGTGGAAAAAGATCAGTGGATCGCGGTGGATCCGAGAACTTCACCTAAAATAACTTCAGCAGATGACTGGAAAAAGTTGGATTGGAAGGCGAAGAGCACAATCCGACCGTGTCTCTCAGATTCAATATTACTGAATTTGTCATAGGAAGCTACAACCAAGGATTGTGGGATAAGTTGGGGAAGTGTATCAGTCTAAGTCCCTAGTAAATAAACTATTCCTGAGAAAGAAGTTGTATAACCTGAGGATGAGAGATGGAGACTCGGTGGAAGAGCATTTGAACACCTTCAATACTGTGGCAAGTCAATTAGTATCTGTTGAGATTAAAATTTCAGATGAATATAAGTGTATTGGTTTGTTTTTCTCTTTACCAAACTCATGGGATAGTCTGCTTGTGGCGATAGGTAGTAATACAAATGCCTTGATGTTTGATGAAGTGGTTTCATCCTTGTTGTTGAAGGAGATGAGATGGAAGAACAAATGCATTATTTGCAAGAGGACGCTCCCAAAAAAAAAATAGATCTAAGTCCTCAAGTGGGAGATCTAAGTCTAAGGGTAGATCTAAATCTCCTGAAAACTTTGTAAAGGTATGTTGGAGATATGGAAAATAAGGGCACTACAAGAAGCACTGTAGATCCAAAGTTGAGAAAAAGAAGAGATCTAAAGAAGCTCATTCTATAGAAGAAAATACCTCCAAGGAAGAAAGAGGGGATGTGTACTTGGATTCCTCAATCATACATGCAAATCATGAGGCATGGTTGGTTGACTCAGGTACATCCTTTCATATGACTCCCCACAAGGAGTGGTTCTATGAATATGAAAGGTATGATGGAGGTAATTTTTTCCTCGATGATAACTCGACAACCGGAATCATAGGACGAGGAAAATTTAAGTTGAGGCTCATATATGGAAGGATTAGAACACTACCTGGTGTTCTGCACATCCCAGGATTGGCCAAAAATTTGATGATTGTAAGAAAAATGGACGATCCAGGGGTAAAAACAATATTTTAAAAGGAAACCTGCAGGATGGTTCAAGGAGCAATGGTGTTACTGAAGGGATTTTGTATTGGAACTTTGTATAAGTTGCAAGAAAGAACAATTAGTGATGGGTGTAATAGTTCCATTATTCGTGATATTGGAGTTGTAGAAGAAAAAAATCCTACAGTCTCTGGAGAAAAGGGCATGTTGTGGCATCAAATACTGGGGCATATTGGAGAGAAGGGTCTTAAACTACTACACGGTAAAGGTATGGTTGAAGGTATGTCTAAATTCTCTCTGGATTTTGATTTATGTGACCATTGTGTATATGGAAAGCATAATTGGGAAAGATTCCCCTCTAGTGCAATGAGGGAAGAAGGAATTTTACAACTATTTCACAGTGATGTGTTTGGACCTGTGTCGGTTCCATCATTGGGAAAATCTGTGTACTATATCTCATTTATAGATGACTTCTCGAGGAATACTTGGATATATTTCCTCAGGAGGAAATTTGAAGTATTTGACAAGTTTAAAGAGTTTAAGGTTGTTGTTGAGAATCAAACAGAGAAAATAATTAAGGTGTTGAGGATAGATAATGGAAGAGAGTTTTGTGTCAATGAATTTGAAGAATTTTGTAAGAAGTAGGGTATAGAAAGGAAGAAGACTACTCCATATACACCTCAACAGAATGGAGTTGAAGAAAGGATGAAAATGACGCTGATGGAAAAAGAAAGGTGCATGCTCAGTGGTGTCAGGTTAGGGAAAGAATTATGGGGAGAGGCAGTGGGTACTACATGTTACCTGGTCAACATATCACCCTCATCAACACTGGATGAAAAGACTCCACAAGAGGTATGGACGGGTAAGAAAACCTCTCTCACACATCTCAAGGTATTTGGCTATGAGGCCAATGTTAATGTTCCAAAGAAAAACAAGAGTAAGCTAGATAAGAAGGATGAAAAGTGTATCTTTATTGGGTATAAGAATGGTCTCAAAGGTTATAATCTTTGGAACCCATAAAATAAGAAGGTTTTTTATATCCGAGATGTGGTATTTAGAGAAATAAAAGATGTTGTTAAACAGGAACTCCTACCAAGTAAGGAAGAACCAAAAATAATAGAGTTTGATTTAAAGGATGATGAATCGGATTCTACATAAGAACATGAACAACAAGAAGAAGATCCTCATACTCTAGTATTGAGGAGATCGATTTGAAAAAGAAGGCTACCGGAAAGGTATACTCCATCTAATTTTCATTCAAATTTTGCTTTGTCTATTACTGATGATGATCCTAGAACTATCAGGGAGGCAATGAATTCAGAGGATGGAAAACTCTGGAAAAAGGCCATGGATGAAGAAATGGCAGCCTTGGATAACAATGAGGATTGGGATCTAGTGGAGTTTCTGACTTGAAGAAATCCCATTGGAAACAAATGGGTATTTAAAAATAAGTTGAATGGAGAAGGAAAAGTGGAGAAATACAAATCTCAGTTAGTAGCAAAGGGTTATTCCTAGGTTGAAGGAATTGATTTTGGTGATATTTTTTCTCATGTTTCCAAGTGAACTTCTATTAGATTTCTTTTATATGTTATTGTTGCGTTTGATTTTGAATTAGAACATATGGATGTGAATAAATCATTCCTACATGGAGATATAAAAGAAGAAATATATATGAAGCAGCCAGAAGGTTTTTATGTGAAGGGAAAGAAAGAGTTGGTATGTAATATGAAAATGTCCCTATATGGTTTAAAACAATCACTAAGGATGTGGTATCAAAATTTTGATACTTATATGCTAGGACTTGTCTTCACAAGAAGCAAATAGGATCATTGTGTGTATTTTAAATTAATTAGTGATCATTTGATTTATTTGGTATTATATGTGGATGAGATGTTGCTGATAGGAAACAACAAGGAAATTATCTAGGATGTGAAAAATTAGTTGTCCTCTAAATTTGACATGAAGGATCTTGGTGCTACAAATTTCATTTTGGGCATGGAAATTAAAAGAGATCAGGAAAATAGGAAACTATGGCTAAATCAGAGAAAATATGTCGAGACAATATTGCATAGTTTTAATATGCAAGAATGTAAATCGGTCAAGGTCCCTATTCCTGTTGATGTAAAGTTATATGTGGATTAGTGTCCGAAGACACAAGAAGAGGAGGAGGAAATGTCTCATGTTCCATATGCAAGTGCATTTGGAAGTTTGATGTATGAAATGGTATGTACTAGACCGAACATTGCACATGCAATGGGAATTTTGAGCAAATATATGTCAAAACCAGGCAAGGAGCATTGGACACTAGTAAAAAGGGTTTTCAGGTATTTGCGTGGCACTACTAGCTATGGATTTTGCTACCAAGGAAGACCAGGATTGGATAGAGTGTTGGACATACATGTCTTTGTGGATGCATACTGGGCTGGAGATTTGGATCGTAGGAGATCTACAAGTGGGTATGTGTTTAACCTATTTCGAGGAGCAATCAATTGGATGAGCAAAAGACAGGCCACAGTGGCACTTTCAAATACAAAATTTGAATACATGGAAACCACTCATGCAAGTAAGGAAGAAGTATGGTTGCAAATATTGTGTTCAGGTATTGGTTTGGTACAACAAGATGTAAGGATATATTGTGACAATCAAAGTGTAATTTTTCTGACGAAGAAACTGACTTGTCATTCAAATACAAAGCATATTGATATTCAATATCACTTTGTGAGAGACATGGTTGAAGAAAAGAAAGTGTTGCTAATGAAGGTGGACACTTTGAAGAATGTTTCAAACTCATTAAAAAAATATGTGAGCACTGAGAAGTTCTCTTGGTGTTGAGGATCCATGGGCATTATTTCCTTGGATTGTTGACTATGTAACCTTCTAACCCCCTGTATGCAAAGAAAACAACAAGTGGGAGAAAATTGGGTATGTGTTATATTCTTTGCATCAATAGCACTAGTGCTTTCTACGTTGCATCGGGTGCGCAGGGGGCTTTGAGGGGGGGGAACCAAGCCCCTCCCTTCGGGGGTTGTAGGGGGAAAGTACCCCTGAGAATTTTTCTTCCCTCGGGAAATGTGTCACGTTTTTTCCTCGCTTTTTGTGTTGCCTCGATTTTCATGTCCATTGTTGGGCATTTTTTCGATACATGATTTTTGCCAATGGTTTTCTATTTTTGGTCAAGTAATTAAGGTTGTTGACTAATCCAAGTCATTGGGTTAGGGTTTTGGATGTCGTTGGCTCCAATATGTATATTGTATTGTAAACAATGTATCACAATGAATGAATACATAATATGTTGGTTTTTCCAGTTTGGGTTTCCAGGGGAAAATATTTGTATAATGTGTGTATTTGCCATTATATATTTTCTGTTCTTTTACTGAAAATTTGTTTGCAATAAATAATTGTACACGGTTAAATTATACGCCGTAACCCCTTTTCTTTATGGACCCACCTGCCTCTTTCATGTGCCCCCTTTCACCATGGCCCATACCTGCAACTAAGACCTTGAATCACACCTCAATACCTTGTCATTTGATTTCTCCACAATTCAGACGGAATTGCGGAAAATCAATGCCGATATTACCACCATCAATGCCAACATGCATTCTTCCATAGACACCAAAAAGGAAAACATGAAATGAGACCTCTCTTCCCACTTGGAACGCCAGCTTGAACCCTTCACTGCCCAACTTTGCGCCAAAATAAATATTCCTAGAGACCTTACCTCATCTAACCAACCTTTGCACCCCAAAGGTGAGACTTCCTCAAATTCCCATACTTTTTCATCCCATCACTTTCAGTGTAGTTTGTTATCACATAAGTTTTTCAAAGCCTTAGGGGTTTGTGGTTTCTACCTAAGTCTATATTTTTGCATATCTCTCCTCCTTTTGCAGACTTGATTGTAAGTTTTTCCTCTCGGCTTTTAGTTTTTCTTCTGTCTACCTTCATTTGTTTGATCGACATGTTTTCTCTAGGATCGATCACTTCTCTCTTTACCTCTGTCATTGATCATTTTGTTTTCTCGAGCCCTCAGTCATTCGTCCAGGTAATTGTTCACAGAAAATGAAGCCGTAAGCACAAGTGCACCACTTAGAGCAGTATGATATGAACTCAAATCAAGCGAGCATGAGTTGTTGATCTCGAGGGGGACAGATGGCATCTGATCCAAGTGTTTAGAGAAATGAGCTTCGGGAGTTTCAAAGTGAGAAGTGCATAAAACTTCCAGAGAGTTGAAGCCCAAACTACCAAAATAAATCGTGGACCATTGATCTCAAAATCAGTAGGGAGCCATTGATATTAGCGGTGGTGCCTCCCCAAGGTCTCGAAGGCCCGAAGTGTCGAAGTGGCCAAAGTCCTGAAGTGAATCTAAGTCATTGATCAACAATAGCCACGTGTCATTAGATCCATAACTCTAGGTGAAAACACAGAACGAAAAAAAAGTTTGATATTTGATTTTCTCGGAGTTTGGAGAACCGATGTTGATCTTGGTGTCCAAATCCAAGAGCCACATGTCATCAGATCTATGACTCCAGGTAAAATCTATAGGAAAAGATAAGTTTGAGTTTTGATTCTCCTGGAGCCCAGAGACCCGGAGTGGATCTCGATCGTCCAATTCAAAGAGCCACATGTTGCCAGATGCATAGCTTCGGGTAAAAGCACAGCAGGTAAACAGGAGCTAGCCCCCAAGCCCTGGAGAGCCAAATGCATGTCGGCTCTTAGCACAGACATGTGACACCCTTATGGTTTTGACACATGGCACTATTTTCAAGTATTCTCAAACACGTCTCCATACCTCTTTCAAGTGACACATGTTATCTCTCCATCCATGACACATCAACATGGTGACATCTGGCCTCCACGTCACATCATCCTCTGGGAGGTGTTATTGTTCAGTGCCAAAAGTAGCGCCCCACCCCAAAGCACACTTTTGGAAGATCCTAAAGTTGGTGGGTGAGTAATCTTGGTGGTGGCACCAAATCTAGCTGGTGCGCCCAGATCTCATATCATGACCAGATCAGTGGCCATAGTCTATTGCGAGGACGCAACATGCTCGGGCAATATTTTTCTTGAGTAGTCCCGCAATGGAAACCATGGTATGGAGAAAATACTATGTGGTGAAATGTGATGGATTGCATACCCAAAAGAAGTCTGAACCCAAACCACCTCTGAGCAGCCCCACAATTTCACATTTATATGGCATCTTATCTGAGAGCAGCAAGTGTCTGTGCCCCTGAGCATTAAGTCTCGTTCAATCTCCAAGGAAAGGAAGTTAATGGAAGGTAGGTTTGGTGGTTGAAACCTTGGCGCACCCCATAAATGGAAGGCATGGAAGGTCCGACCATGGGGACTAAACCATCAGCCCGTGGTACCCCTGCAAGCAGATTTCCCTGCAAACCCATGCTGATCTGAGCTCGCATCTGACAGAGGGATGCACGTTCATACTGACAGAAGAATTCATCGACGCAAATTTTTTATTGTAGTGATCAAATCACACTCCTGATAATCGAAGACTGTTCTAAGTATAAGTAGATAGTTTTTACATTTTGTAAGGGGATGGTTGAGCTAGGCTCCTGTATTGTAAACTTTTAATGAAGCTATGGTTCTTCTGGTTATGTATCTATATTTGAGACTTCTTGTTTAATGTAAGTCATCTTCTTTTCATATCTCTGTAAACAATTGTGCTATATCACTAGGGCATGGAGGATCCAGTCGAGGGTAGTTGTGTTCTTGTGATGTAGGTTTGATCATAGTGACATCGTGACCAATTTTAATCAATTTTTGGGTTTTCTTTTCCCTCCAACGTTGAATGACTCGGGCATGGATGATCCAGTCGGATTGTTGTCATTGAATTGTGATGTATGTTTGATTTTAGTTAAGTGATAATTTCATTCAATCCCCTGAAACTCTGAATCAAGAGGATCTTTCCTTTTGAGTTTTTCCTCCTTAGGTTGCTGGAAGACTAGATGTCCATAGCAGACCTCTTCACTCTCCTCAATTTATTCCCCCTACTCACCTTTACTACAACTTACTGACTGAAGTTAGATCAAGACCTCATCTACTTATGCATACCAACCCAGTTTTTTGAGTTAAAGCAATATTATCCTGAGACTGTGTCCATTAGAACACCCTTTCATTTACTCATTGTGACATACAAACTAATGGGTACTGGTCGTACCTCTATCGCAATCCAGAGAAGGCTTCTAGTTCTAACATTTCTGGCACCGTTGTCGGGTAAGAATTGAACATTTTCCCTGGGACAGAATGACAAAGAGCTTCTAATTCTTAAGGTGCATCAGATATCAGAACCATTCAAGATTGCAACTTGCACCTGGAGACTCCACTATTTCAGTTCTGGATCCTAAAGGCAAACACACGAGGTCCACTTCACTGCTGCCTCTAGCAACACCTGAAGCTGACCTAGAGGAAATTATCAAAAGGGGAAGACCGCTCAAAAAGGTACCTCCACTGTTGTACCAAGTTTTTATGATAATTTGTATAATCCCCCTTTACCCACTCCAGTAACTGTTTCTAATTCTCCTATTATACACACTACTGGAGTTTCAAGAAATTTAATTTTTGGGAGTTTTCCTTCCAATTTCTCCCCTACTATTCTTGGTTTGGAAGGAGAGAGCTTTGACACCCCTTTCTTCGCTGAAGTTGTGAAGTGGAAGGAGAGATATTTTATCTTAGAATACTTTCCTACTCCTCCTCCTATTAGAGTTGTTGCAGTTACAAAAGGGGAAACCTTTGTTACCCCTAGCCCCTCATCTTTATCTACTAATCCTCATCCTTTTCCTTTTTCTCCCAGAATCACAACCCTAGTCTCACTTGTCCGAACTTCATCTCCTCATGTTTCTCCTCATGCTCACATCCAAATGGCAGGTTTTAATCCTCCTAGGAACAAAATGGATGAGATATTGGCTGCTAGATACACCCGTTCGGTCTTACCTCAGCCTATGAATGCACTCCCAGCCACAGACTACCTTAAGTACATCCTCTAGTTCACGAGGGAGGGAGATGTGACTACAAAAGAGAACCTATCATCCTTTTATAGATTTGCAGAGATTCAATCCATCGAGAATGAAGATGCTTGGATGAGAGTTTTTGTACAGAGCCTCAATGGTGATGCCAGGGAATGGTTTAAGGACTTTCCTCCTAGATCTATTGATGGGATTGTTGCTCTGGATGATGCATTCTTAAGGCACTGGGGGAAATAAAAAATATCTCCTTTATTATATTACAGAATTTGGGGCACTTAAGAGAGAGGAGGGGGAATCTATTTCAGACTTCTCGAAGAGATTTAATAAAATGTACAAAAATATTCCAGCCGAAGTTAAGGCTACAAAAATATCTGCCAAAATGAATTATGCTAATGCTTTCAGCCCTGACTTTTGACTACTGTTGAGAGAAAGAAGAGATACCTCTTTGGCTCATATGCAATATGCAGCCCTTGAAGTAGAATCCAATATATTGGTGGCTGACAAACTTAGGGATAAAGCTAATAGAGACAGGGCAAAAGGTAGGTCTGAAACCCCGAATTCTAGTTCCTCTATAGCCCCCCCTCAAACAGATGAAATGGCCAAGCTATTAAAATCACTTTCTGCTAGAATGGAAAAGATTGAATTAGAAGGAAAGAAGAACTACATAAATCCCCAACATGTTGATAATAGAGGTAACTATAGGAAGCCTAACAATACTCCTTTGATTATCCAAAGAGAACAGAGGAGCAGAGATAGAGATGATTAGAAAATCCAGACCTCTCTCCAAAATAATCTTTTTGCTGATGAAGAAGAAGGGGATGAAGACCTTGATCCCGAAATCCACTGTCTTGGGGACACCTCCTCTTTTCCTCACTTAACTTAGTTTGCATACGAGGAATCTCTCATGGACAGTCAGCTGAATGAGTTGAGAAAAGTGGACAAGGCCAATGACAACTCCAATAGATATAACCTCAGGTCCAATAAGAAAGAAGGAAAGCCAAATTTTCCTGAGCAGCCTACCAGAGCAAAGAATCATGTTGAAGATGTATCAGATGACAAAAAAGGTTAGAAATTTCGACCCCCCTCTCAACTGGCCATAACTCCTATCCCATAAGTGAAAGAAATCCTAAAGCCTACATCCCCTTTTCATTTTGAGCATGAGGTTCAGAAGATTAGGATCCCTGTACCCCTTTCAGAGTTGGTCAAGCATGAAGATTTCAAAAGGAGCCTCTCTAAGCTGCTAATGCTTGAACCCACAATTCATCCCATAGACTCAATCAATTTGCAATATGAAAAGCCAACAGTTATCTTAGGACCTATGATAGAAGACATAGATGATTCATCCCCTCCCTTCTATACATCACTAAATATACATGATAAGGTGCTTCATAATTGTTTGATGGATTCAGGGGAATCCCATAATCTCATGCCCAAAATTGTCATGGAAGAACTGGGATTGGAAATCACAAAAACTTGCCATGACTTGTATTCCTTTGACTCTAGGAAAATGCAATGTCTTGGGGTTATCAAAGACCTAGTTGTGACCTTGTTTCAACTGCCCATGAAAAGTGTGGTTATGAACATTGTAGTGGCTGATGTTCCCCCCAAGTTTGGCATGTTTTTGTCAATATCTTGGATAAAAATAATTGGGGGAACCTTGCAAATGGACCTCACATATGCCACTATTCTTGTGTTTTGGGGGGAGCATAGAAGACTTTACAGGGAATCCCAACTGGCATATATTATTAGTGATGAAGAAAACCCCGCCAATCATCCTATCTTTTCACTTGACACTGATCTGGGGTCTAGTTTGTTACAGCTCACTGATGGTCCCGAGCCTCACCTCAAACTCAGAAAACAGTCTGTTACTTTTCATGAAGATCCTCCTCTCACCACTTCTGTTTGGAAGATGTTCTTTGATGGAGCCTCTTCTAAGGATGTTGGTGGTGCTGGAGTGGTTTTTGTTTCACCTTCTTGAGAGGCCATATCTCTATCCTACAAACTGGAATTTGAAGCTACCAATAATGTGGCAGAGTATGAAGCTCTTGTTTTGGGCTTAAGGGATGTGAAGGACATGGGGATCAAGGAAATATCTTTGTATGGGGATGCAAAATTGATTGTTAATCATATTAGAAATCTTTATCAAGATAAGCATCCCAAGCTCAGAACTTATAGAAATGAAGTGTGGGACCTGATTGACAGTTTTTTTTGGATTTCAACATTTCATTCATTTTGAGAGAGGAAAACATGGTGGTTGATTCTTTGGTTGTTTCAGTGAACAATTTCAGAGTTCCCCTGCCACCCAAGCTCAGGTATGATATAGAAGTAAAATACAGGCCCTCTATACCTGACAATGCCAAGAATTGGAAGGTGTTTGAGGATGATCTTGAGATCAAAAGGGTCCTAGAGACTGTTGAGGAATTTTCATCATTGCATATAGATCAGGATCCTAATTCTGAAAATGAGCCTCACACTGATGTATTTTTAAAGAAAATTGCTAATCATCGTATTGTGCAGTTGCCTAGCAATCACATTCTGAAGGGACTAGTCCCTTTGGAAAGGATATTTGACAGTAATGACGTGGTAGTAAAAGATAAGAGGCCAATTGATGATGTTGAGATATCTAAGTGCAACATTGGTATAGAGGAGAATCCAAAATTTGTCAAGTTGTCAAGCAGCTTGTCGAGGGAGCAAAGGTCCGAGTATGCTGAGCTATTAAAGAAATTTTCTGATGTCTTTGCCTGGACTTATGAGGATCTTAGAACATATGACACCAGCATTATTGAGCACAAGATCCCACTAAAGGAAGAATCCAAGCCATTTAGGCAGAAGTTAAGATAGATAAATCCTATGTTGTTTCCTATCATGGAGAGAGAGGTGAAGAAGCTTTTGCACACTCAGATTATTGTTCCATTGAGGTATTCTAAGTAGGTGGAAAATTTGGTCCTAGTAAGAAAGAAAAGTGGATAAATTAGACTTTGTGTCGATTTTAGAAACCTAAACAGGAGCTCGAAGAAGGACAACTACCCTTTTCCAAATATGGAACACATATTACAGAGGGTGACTAGCACATATAGGATGTCCATGATTGATGGTTTTTCTGGCTACAATCAGATCTCTGTCTTGCCTAAAGATAGAGAAAAGACAACCTTCACCACTTCTTGGGGTACATTCATGTATGCCAAGATGCCCTTTGGGTTGATGAACACAGGGGCAACCTTTCAGCGAGCTATGGATATAGCTTTCATTGGAGAAAAATAAAAATTTGTGGTCATCTATCTGGATGATGGCACGGTTTTCTCCAGTTCTGATGTAGACCATTGTGCGCATTTGAAAAAGGTTTTCTTGAAATGCAAGAAATTTGGTATCTCCTTAAACCCCAGGAAATCATTATTTTCCATGAAGGAAGGGAAATTACTAGGGCATATAGTATCTGTTGAGGGAGTAAGAATTGATCCCAGCATGGTGGAAGTGATCCAAACCTTGTCACTCCCTAGGTCCAGGAAATAAGTCCAGTCTTTCCTGGGAAAGATCAATTTTTTGAGGAGGTTTGTTTCCAATTTTTCTGAATTGGTAAAGCTTATAACAACCATGTTGAGGAAGGGAACTGAAGTTAAGTGGACTACTGAGTCTCAAAATTCATTTGATCAGATAAAGAAAGCCTTGACTGAAGCACATGTGCTTATCAGTCCTAATTACTCAAAGGATTTCCTCATTTTTTAATTTTCTTTTTTTGATACAGTAGCGATTGTTTTGTTGCAAAAGAACACTAAGGGACTGGAGAAACCTATTTCCTTTTTCAGTCGAGAATTGAGGGGTGTTGAGGCAAAATATGACATCATGGAGAAACAGGCCTACACTTTGATAAAGGCTCTCAAAGCCTTCAGAGTCTATGTTTTACACTCGAAGGTTATTGCATATGTTCCTTCATCTTCTATGAAGGACATTCTGATTCAACCCGACATAGAGGGAAGGAGGAGCAAGTGGATTTCCCAAATCTTTGAATTCGATTTGGAAATAAAGCCCACCAAACTAGTTAAAGGCCAAGGTTTAGCCAAGCTATTGGTTGAATCTAATTACAAAGCTTTGGGGGTTAACTTTAGAAACACCTGCTCAGAAAATCAGTAGGCTAAGTTGTCTTGTACAGGCCCACAAGTCATCCCTCCATTGGCAGAGTGCACCTAGTACAAAGACATTATATTTTTTCTGTAGGAGTTACGACCTCTAGATGGTATGGGAAAAAGCAAGGTAAGAGATCTTAAGCTCAAAGAAATTAAATATTTCCTTATTGAGCAGGTTTTGTATTGGAAAGACCCTATGGGAGTGATTCTGAGATGTTTAGACCCACTAGAGGCCCAAAAGATTATGTTTGATTTTCATGACAGCCTATGTGGGGGACATCACTTCTGGAGAACCACGACCTATAAAATTCTTAGGGCTAGGTATTTTTGGCCTACTCTGTTCACTAATGTCTATGAGAAAATTAGAGCTTGTATTAAATGTCAAAAATTTGCTGGGAAGCAATTGCTAAAGTCCCTACCATTGAAGCATGTGGTTGCTTTAGGGCCCTTCCAAGAATGGGGCATAGAATTCAATGGGGAAATTCATCCCGCATCAAGCGGTCAACACAGATGGATCCTAACTGCCACAGATTATTTTACCAAGTGGATAGAAGTTATCCCCACAAGGAGTACTTCTCATAAGGTGATCATTGGTTTCCTGGAGGATATTATAGTAAGGTTTGGTTTTCCGAATAGGATCATCACTGATAATGTTTCATCCTTCAAGGCTGAACCACTGATTGAGTTTTGTGATCAGTTCAAAATTTCATTGATACACTCTACCCCTTAATATCCACAAGGAAATGGATTAGCAGAGTCCTCCAACAGAAGCATGATAAAGATCATCAAAGGACTGTTAGAAGACAACAAGAAAGCATGGGATTCAAAGCTCAAGTTTTCTCTGTGGTCTGATAGGGTGACAACAAAGAGGTCCCTGGGCATCTCCCCTTTCCAGCTTGTATATGGAACTGAAGAATTTTTTCCTTCTCAGCTGGCCTTGCCGGTGGAAAAGTTCTTCCAAGACTGCCAAGAAGAGCCTGATGACATGATCAGGAGGATGCATCAGTTGGTCAAAGTGTAGCAGGCTAGAGAAAATTTACTAGACAAAGCGCATGAACGTCAACAGAATATCAAGAAAGCCTTTGATAGAAAGGCGAGAAAAGAGAATTTCCAGCTGGGAGATCTAGTACTCAAATGTGATGCACCCAAACAGGACACAGAAAAGCATGGTAAACTTGAATCCCTTTGGATCGGACCCTTCAAGATTTTTGAGGCATTTTCAAATAATACTTACAGGTTGCAGGATTTAGAGGGTGATGAATTTTTTGGTCGCCCAGTAAATGGGCACTTCCTAAAAAAAATTTTGTTTAAAATCTGCAGTCGGCGTCCCACCATTGTAAATAGCATTCCTGTTTTATGTCTATTTTGTTTTGTTTTTAATAGGAGACTCCATAACCCAAAGCAAAGGCACTGGAGTTGCGTGTTCTTGGCAGCTCACAGGGAGCATGCCATCCCCTATGGAGCCAAATGTTATCACATAAAAGTTTCAAATCCTTAGGGGTTTGTGGTTTCTACCTAAGTCTGTATTTTTTTCTGTCTCTCCTCCTTTTATAGACCCGATTGTAATTTTTTCCTCTCGACTTGCAGTTTTTCTTTTGTCTGCCTTCGTCCATTTGATTGACATGTTTTCTCTAGGATCAATCACTTCTATCTTTACCTTTGTCACTGATAATTTTGTTTTCCCGAGCCCTCAGTCAGCCATCCAAGTAATTGTTCACAGAAACCATAGTCGTAAGCACAAGCGCAACACTTAGAGTGGTATGATATGGACTCAAATCAAGCAAGCATGAGCCATTGATATTGAGGGTACAGGTGGCATCCGATCCAAGTTTTCATAGAAATGAGGTTTGGGAGTTTCAAAGTGAGAAGTGCATAAAACTTCCAGAGAACCGAAGCTCGAACTCCCGAAAGAAATCGTGTACCATTGATCTCAAAATCAACAACGAGTCATTGATCTTAGTGGCGATGCCTCTCCAAGGTCCTAAAGGCCCGAAGTGTCGAAGTGGCCAAAGGCCCAAAGTGAATCTGAGTCGTTGATCAGAAATAGCCACGTGTCGTCAGATCCATAGCTCCGGGTGAAAACACAGAAGGAAAAATAAGTTTGAGATTTGATTTTCCTGGAGTCTGGAGACCCATAGTTGATCTCGGTCGTCCAAATCCAGAAGCCACATGTCATCATATATATGACTTCGAGTAAAATCCCTGGGAAAAGCGAAGTTTGAGTTTTGATTCTCCCAGAGCCCGGAGACCCGGAGTGGATCTCAGCCATCCAATTCAAAGATCCATGTGTCGCCAGATCCATAGCTCTGGGTAAAAGCATAGCAGGTAAACAAGAGCAAGCACCCAAGCCTTAGAGAGCCAAATGCATGTCGGCTATCAGCACAGACAAGTGACACCCTTATGGTTTTGACACGTGGCACTCTTTTCAAGTATTCTCATACATGCCTCCAACCTTCTTTCAAGTGAAACATGTTAGCTCTCCGTTCGCGACACATCAGCATGGTGACATCTGGCCTCCACGTTAGATCATCCTCTGGGAGGTGTTATTGTTTAGCACCAAAAGTAGCGCCCCACCCCAAAGAACACTTTTGGAAGATCCTAAAGTTGGTGGGAAAGTAAGATTGGTGGTGGTGCCAACTCTAGGTAGTGCGCCCAGATCTCAGATCGTGACCAGATTAGTGGCCATAGTCTATTGTGGGGACGCAACATGCTTGGGCGATATTTTTCTTGAGTGGTCCCCCAATGGAAACCATGGTATGGAAAAAATACTACATGGTGAAATGTGATGGATTGCAGACCCAAAAGCAGTTTGAACCCAAACCACCTCTGAGAGGCCCCGCAATTTCATGTTTATATGACATCCTATCCGAGAGCAACAAGTGGTCGTACCCCTAAGCATTAAGTCTTGTTCAATCTCCAAGGAAAAGAAGTTAATGGAAGGTAGGTTTGGTGGTTGAAACCTCGTCTCACCCCATAAATGGAAGGCATGGAAATCCCGACTGTGGGGACTGAACCATCATCCCATGGTACCTCTGTGAGCAGATTTCCCTATAGACCCATGTTGATCTGAGCTCACGTCTGATAGAGGGACGCACGTTCAGTATGAAAGAAGAAGTCTCCGACACAAAGTTTTGATTGTAGTGATCAAATCACACTCTTGATAGTCGGGGACCATTCTGAGTATAAGTAGATAGTTTTTACATTTTGTAAGGGGATGGTTGAGCTAGGCTCCTGTATTGTAAGGTTTTAATGAAGCTCTGGTTCTTATGGTTATGTATCTGTATTTGAGACTTGTTGTTTAATGTAAGTCAGGTTCTTTTCATATCTCTGTAAAGAGTTGTGTTAGAACACTTGGGCATGGAGGATCCAATCGAGGGTAGTTGTGTTCTTGTGATGTAGGTTTGATCACAGTGACATCGTGACCAGTTCTAATCATTTTTTGTGTTGTATTTTCCCTCCAACACTGAATGACTCATGCATGGATGATCCAGTCGGGTTGTTGTCATTAAATTGTCATGTATGTTTGATTTTAGTTCAGTGATAATTTCATTCAGTCCCCTGAAACTCTTAATCAAGAGGATATTTCCTTCTGAGTTTTTCCTCCTTAGGCTACTGGAAGACCGGATGTCCATAGCAGACCTCTTCACTCTCCTCAAGTTATTTCCCCTACTCACCTTTACTGCAACTTACTGACTGAAGTTATATCAACACCTCATCTACTTATGCATACCAAACCAGTTTTCTGAGTTAAAGTGATATTATCCTGAGACTGCATCCATTAGACCACCCTTTAATTTATTCATTGTGACATACAAACTGATGGGTACTAGGCTTACCTCTGTTGCAATCAAGAGGTAAATTCTAGTGCTAACACAGCCTACGCCTTCCTAGAGTGGACGTGAAAAATTTTGATGGCTCAGATCCCATGGGTTGGGTCACCCAAATGGAACATTACTTCTCTTTGCATGGCATTACCGATGAGATGGACAAACCCCGTTATGGTGTTCTCCATTTGGATCATGAACGTTGGCAATGGTGGAAATGGTGTAAAAAGGCATGACAAGGGTATGTGTCTTGTGCATAGTTTGTTGCAGAGCTCTATGAATGCTTTGACACTAACACCCATCATTTAGGCCATTTGACCAAGTTGAAACAAACTGGCCCAGTGGAAGAGTTTATAGTTTTCTTTGAGCAATTGGATTTCAGAATGGAGGGAATGACATATTGTTTTTTCAGGGAATGCTTTATCATTGGCCTCAATGATGAAATCTATGCCCATGTCCTCATCGTTCACCCCCAGACTTGGTTGGAGGCTACAAAATGGGTCAAGGAAGTACAACAAGTCATATCATCCCAAGCTAGAAAAATACCTTTTATTCCTCACCCTAAACCCACACTACTCGCCCCTCCTGCCACTCCTCTCAAGATCCAGAAATTGACTTGGGATGAAATGGATAAACTCCAACTTAAGGGTCTTTGTTATAATTGTGATGATAAGTATTTTTGGGGGCACAAGTGCAAGGAACATAATCTTTTTATGGCTATGTTGGAGGATTTTTTTGAAGAAGAGGCAGATGTTTCTCATGTACCCGAGCTACCCCCACCAGATGATCTTAATCATCCCTCTGATCCACAGGAAGTTGAAAAACTGATTTCTTTGAATGCACTAATGGGTTTCTCTACTCCTCAAAGTCTCAAGTTAATTGGCTACATTAAGAACCATAAAATCATCATTCTAGTTGACAATGGCAACACTAATAATTTTATTCATCATCGCATTTCCCAAGAAGTCGATTGTTATATCCATCCAATTAATAATTTCCAAATCATGATTTCCAATGGTGCTTCCATGAAATGTGGAGGGCATTGTGAAAATGTGCACCTCCAAACTGGTTAGTACCACCTGAAATCTCATATGTTTTCTATTGACATGGGTAGTTGTGACATTGTACTGGGTGTAGAACGGTTACGTACTCTTGCCCCTATCACCATGGATTTCCATAAATTAACCATGCAATTCTAGCAAAAGGGCAAACAACATTAGTTCCAAGGAATCACAACAGGGTCACCAGAGATCATCAATTCCCACCGAATGGAAATGCTCCTCAAAAAAGGTCACTCTGGAATTATTTCCCAACTTCATTTTGCTCAAGAAATTGAGGCACCATCTGTACATCCTGACCTCCAATCTATCCTCTCCCAACACCAAGCTGTGTTTCAAACCCCTTAGGGATTTCCCCCTTCACGAGGTGTCCATGATCATTATATTCCTCTAGTTTCGGGCAGTCTTCCTCCAAATTTTCACCCTTATCATCATCCCTTCACCAAGAAGAATGAAATTGAGAAGATTGTTCAAGAATTTCTATATGTCGATGTCATCCATCCTAGTACCAATCCCTATTCTTCTCCAGTAGTCATGGTACTCAAGAAATAAGGTACTTGGCGCATGTCTTATGATTTTCGCGCTCTCATCAAACTCACCATCAAAGACAAATTTCCCATCCCTGTCATTGATGACCTTTTGGTTGAATTAAGTGGTGCTCATTATTTTACCAAACTTGATCTCCACTCTGGATACCACCAAATTTGTATGAAAGAAGAAGACATTCCCAAGACTGCATTTAGAACTCATGAGGGTTACTTGAGTTCTTGGTTATGCCATTCGGCCTTTGCAATGATTGCTCCACTTTTTAAAGTCTTATGAATCATGTCTTCCATCCTTTCCTCTGTCATTTTGTCTTGGTTTTATTTGATGATATTATCATCTATAATAGAACTTAGAAATCCCATATTTCCCATTTGGATCAAATTTTCCATCTACTATCTCAGAAATTTTGTTTTATATTAAGTAGTCTAAGTGTGCTTTTGAAGCCTCTAAAGTTGAGTACCTAGGACATATTATCGACAAGGATGGTGTCAGGGTGGATCTGAAGAAAATTGAAACTATGCAGGATTGGTTATGCTCTGAAAGTATTAAAATTCTATGTGGCTTCCTGGGTTTGACAATCTATTATCGCAAGTTTGTTAAGAATTATGGAAAAATTGCAGCTCCCCTCTTAGCACTCTTTACAAAGAATGATTGTAGTTGGAATCCAGTAGCCGACCATTCCTTCCAATATTTCAAAAGTAGCTATGTGCACTACTCTGGTTCTAGCTCTCCCTGACTTCAATAAGACCTTTGTATTGGAGTTTGATGCCTAGGGGAAAGGAATTGGGGTCGTCCTCATGCAAGATGGTCGACCTTTGGCTTTCACCAAATTTTTTTTATCTGAGATCCATTTGGGCCAATCCACCTATGAAAAGGAAATGTTAGCTATTCTTCACATTGTGTATCTCTAGCATCATTATCTCTTGCGGTAACACTTCCAAATAAAAATTGATCATCAAAGTCTCAAGTATTTTCTGGAACAAATATTGTCTTCACCGGATCAATGTTGATGTTTTAGTAGCCGCGGGGGTATTTTCCTCCTGGACAACCTTTATTAGAAGAGAAGAAGATTCCTTAAGTCAAAGGAAGACCATTGAATAGTGGAAGAACACCCTGGAATAAAATTCAGCCCACAGGAAAAGAAAAAAGCGGAAACAAAACCTCCAGGAAGAGAAGTCAGCCCACAGGAAAAGATAAAGAGGAAATATAATTTCCCAGAGAAGAATTCGACCCCAGCTAAAGTGACTTGAAGACTATAAATAAGAATACTTCTTTCTCATTTGGATACACTCACTCACTCATATCTCACTCAATAAGAAGGCGCTAGTCTGAGAAAAAGAGAAGACGTAGCTCTGCAACAACTAGAGTTCTTGGTCATTCTTGGTGGTGGTTTAGTTTGTGTGCTATCTCTGGGAAGAGGTGTGTTGGACTTGCATGGTGTTGTTGGTGTAGCTACTTTGTGTGCTAGCCTTGATTGGTGCGCTATCCTTGTATTAGGGTTTCTTCATTATCAATTTTCTCTTGTGAGCTTGTTCATGGTTGGATTATATTATTGGAAAAAATCTATCTAAGAAAGGTTGACAATGTTTTTTCCAAGGTTTGGGGTTTTCCCAGGATAACTCTCTGTGTATTATTGTGCTTGTTCATGCTACTCATCATTTCAGTATATGTTATATGATTTTTAATGTGAAAGAATATATAAATACATTAGTAAATATGTTTCTTTGAAAATTTAAGAAAATACAACATGGTATCATAGTTGGTTACCTTCAAGACAATCTAACAACTGGAAGGAAATATCTTGAGATTTGCAGCTGCACAATTCTTTTTTCAAGATCATTGAGCACTTGTTCCAAGTCATTGGGACTAATTCCACTTCATAGAAACTTGTCTAACCCTAGCGCACTCACTTCAACACTTATGTTGCAGTTTGGTGAAGTTTGAAATTTTGGGATTTTTCAGTCCTAGGGTTTCTACCAGTGAAAATGATTACCAGTATGAGAGTTGAGGATAGGATGGATAGAGTAGAAAAAATCAAATCATGGAAGCATAGAATGCTCCTCATTATATAAGAGAATGGGTTGTTGGATCATGTCAAGTAGGTGCTTCTAGAACCAGAAGAAGAAGATGCCAAATCAAAATTCAAGAAGAATGAAATCAATGCCAAGAGGATCTTGACAGATTCAATCAAGGATAACTTGATCCCCAATGTATAATAATTGAATACATCAAAGGAAATGTTTGATTCCCCAACCATACTATATGAAAGTAATAATACCAACAGGAAACTAACCCTAAGGCATCAAATCTAAAATGTGATGATGAACAAGTCAGAAACAGTCTCAAACTACTTCATGAGAATTGCACATATCAAGGACCAAATAGAAACTATTGGAGACTTGATGGATGATGCAGATCTTGTGACTACTATTCTCAATCATTTTCCTTCTTCTTGAGACCCATTTGTTCAAGGAATTTTTGCAAGAAGCAAATTTCCAAAGTTTGACAAGTTGTGGACAGACTGTACCCAAGAAGAATCTAGATTGATATCCAAATCAGAGAAGACAAATGATGAAGAAAGCCAAGCTCTTGTTTCTCATGTGAAGAAAAGGAAAGAAAGGAGAAATATCAGTCAAAACAAGACTAGAAGATCATACCACAAGAAGGATGTATAAAAAATTAGATGTTAGAATTGAAAGAAGTTGGGACATTATTCCTTTCAATGTCCTCATGAGAAAGGAACGAGAAAACATCATGCACATGCAAGAATATCCTGGAATAGTCGTACACTAGCTTTAGTAGGTAGTTGGACCACCTAGCCTTCAGAGAAGGTCCATAACATTTACATTCATGATATCCTTTTGTTACAAGACCTGCAAAATTATTAATGTATACAATAGAGCATGTTAGCATCGAAGTCCAGAATAGTCGCAACGAATTGAATATGCTAAAAACTATTGTTACGTATATAAAAAAAAATCAATAAACATGTAATTTACCAGAGAAAACTCCTAAGACTAGATAATGATGTGTGGTGTAAACACATATTCCATACAATGTAAAATTCCTCTATGTTGTGATGGGTCTTTATACATCGCATACATGTATCCCTTCCCATAATTCCTTCAATTCATCTACCAATGGTTGTAGGTATACATCCATATTATTCACTTGTCTTCTACCAAGGACTATAAGAGCCAACATAAGATGTTCATTCTTTTCATGGAAAACCATGGGGGGGTATTGTTATTGATCACTACTACATGCCAAACAGAATAGTTGGTGTTTTGGAGGGAATATGGGTTGAAGCCATCCACGGATATGATGATTTTCAAACTTCGTACGTCATCCTTGAATTTTCCGGGCCATGTATCCTCTATATGCTTCATGGATAATGAATCTGTTGGGATTTGCATAACTCCCGACTCACTTCTGTTCGAGGTATGCCATCCCTACAACATAGCTAATTATTTGAAACAAAATAGCCTTTGAATCCTTGGGATTATAGGCATGTGCCTCAATATCATATGAGGAGGACCATTTGATTTACCCTTTTTATTTGATTTATGATATCTATCATGCCCACATTTCAGACACATCTCTTTGTGTGCATATTCTCCTCTATATAGAATACAATCATTCAAGCATGAATGATATGATATGTACTCAACACCCAATATTAAAAACGGTCGATTTTATGAACGTTAAATAACATTGTACATTTCTATTTCCCACTAATAGTAGGTTATTTTCAATATTTTCTTTGCAAGCCATTATCACTCGGAAGAACCTTATATTTGAATAACCTACAATTAGTGGGAAATAGAAATGTACAATGTTATTTAACGTTCATAAAATCGATCGTTTTTAATGTTGATTGTGTGACAATATTTCTCAAATTATAAGGGACTTAATGATGATCAGTTACCTAAATATTGTCGAGAAACATGTGTTTTATATGCCAAACTTTGATTTCAATTTGTACAGTAACATTGTTGTCCCCAATTGGGTAGACTTTGACCAGCTAGGTCTAAAGAGAGGGGTGATGGAAGCAACTTTCAAACTTTTGAATAAGGTATCAATGATATGAGCATCATCCCCTCACTCATCGTTCTGGAATGCATCTAACAACATTATCTCCATGGCATTTGTATCCCATAAATAATCATCCATACCAATCTATATTTCATTGACTCCATTTCCAACTTGTAAAGAACTATTATTGTTGTAGTCATTCCTAATTGGTGAATCTGGACGTAGTGGGAATTGGATAGGTGGTTGATTCAACCATTCTTGGTATGCTTCTTCTCCGAGTTGTTCTCTTATTGCAGTCTTCTCTCGATTTGACATTGTAGTGGGGTGCAATGGAAGATGATAGGTAGGCCATTCATCATCACTAGAATCCTAATTTCAAAAATATTGAATATTAGTACATCGATCATATTAGTAAGAAAAATGCAATTGGTTTGTTCAAATCACATTATACAAAACAATTATTACCATCACTAACCCAGGATTGCGGCTGGAAGATGGCATGTTACTATTGGTAGCGTAAAGTGGTTGTCCATTTTCATCTACCAACTACTTGCAGTATGTTTCTCCTGATAAGAGCTTCCGACGTTTTTGAACTAGTACTGGAATATTATCTGCATGTGAACTTGATTATGAATCAGGATCCTGCAAATTTGGATACATTTTTATTCAGATTGACATGGATAAAAAAAATAAATTCAATTAGATAATTGAAATATAACTAAAATATGAACTTACTCGAGATGGAAAGGGAGAACTCCGCGAGGGACTTTGAGCAATATGGAATGGGATGGAATTTGAAGAATTGGCCATTTGATATTGTAAGCTTCTCTCCCTTCATTTGAGAAAAATCAACAGTAAATTATTATTAGGAATAAGGAGACTTTAAGTGCAAAATGTATACTATGATGTACTGCAAGTCATGTGGATGCATCATGAAAAATAATTTAAGATGAATATATTATTGTGTGTGCAAATAAAAATTCAGATAACTTTAAAAACATAACAGTGTGTTACTGTAACAAACATGCACCAGTGCATCTATAACATTGTAAAGCATCGGGCGTTTATATACGCATCACACTGAGCCCATGAATTCAAATAATAAAAAAATAAATTATCCAATATCGATGCTCCAAAAATTTAAAACGCATCGGTGTGTTGTATACATATCAACATCGATGCATTAAAGTAATAAATGCACCGAAGTTTTGAAAAAAATTAAAAAAACAAAAACGTGACTTTGTTTTTTTACAATTGAAAAATGAGTGGGAATTTAAAATCTAATTTCAGAAAGTCATTTAAATAGTAAAAACCTATTCACTGTTTCATTATTTTACCAAAATTCATAGTGGAAAGATTTGCAGGAGAGTCATACCGGAGAGCACCGTGGAGCAACATAATACTTTAGAACAACATGATTTATTCAGAAGATCAGAATTTGAAGGTAACTATGACGATTCATTTAAAACAATTTTCATAAATTCATTCATGGGTATTAAGCTATTCAGTATTTTATTATTTTGCCAAAATTTACAGGGTACAAATTTGCAAGAGAGACATACAGGGGAGCATTGTGGAGAAACAAATCAGTACTTTTGAAAGAAGAGTTATTTAGAAGATCGGAATTGCAAGGGTATGGTAATTCATTCAAAACCCTTTTGGAGCAACAAAATTATTCAAAAAATCAGAAATCGAAGGGTTTTGTGATTCAAGAAAAAAAAAAAAAATCATACTTACCTTCAACCCTTGCTTCTTCTTGTTTGTGTGACTATAAAAATTCAACTTAGGGTTTAACTCCCTCTATCAATTCATAATTATAGCTTTTCATTTTAGGTTTTTAGCTTTAATGGGTTTATGTTTCCATATAAAATGTGTTTGATATGTGTGCATCGGATCCAAACTCTCTCGGTCCTGTCACGTTTTTTTTTTTAAATTGTTTTGGGTAATCGGTGCATATTATGTAATATAACACACTGGTGCACTTACAGATACAAATGCACCGACTATGCTGCAAATAATTAAAAAAAATTGTTCATGGATGTGTAAATTTATTTATTTATGGTATTTTTTATTTTCATTTTTTTTCAATTGGAGAGGTGTTGTTAACAATACTTGTCACACCATTGTGTGTATATATATATATATATTATCAGTGCATTTTTAACTTTAAACACATCAGTGTTGTTAACGATATATTGCACACCGCTCTAATTTATCGTTCTTTTAAATATTTTTTATAGTGTTGTGTTTGATAACATGTAACACACCAATGCTTTACTATTAATACATTGCACCAGGATACTTTTTTCAGTGAAGATTATGTGATTTATTTATAAAATATATTTAACATCTTATGTATTGAATGGTACATGTTGTATATTGATAAAAAAAAATGTATGAGAATAGTTCAAGTAACAAAAATTATGATTGTAACACTCTTTCATATTACTGTGACGCTTTGATACCAAACTGTAACGCTCCCAACCATCAACCCTATGGTCGAGTCAACATTACTACACGGAATAACAATCTCATACTTAATTCTATATATAAGACATGCATTTAAACAAATGAAACACATTTAAACTTAGAGTAACCATAAGAATTACTGCTTTTATAAATAATCAATGGCTTTAACATTAATTCGTATGCACAACATAATACATGATAAATATAAAGACACAGACATGCAAAAAAGTAATTAAAACATCATCTGATACTTATCTTTGAAACTGTGGTAATTCCACCAACCAGGTGCAGGCGTTCCACGAACCTCCCAGCCTTAGACCACACTACTCATCAAGCTTAGCAGTGGGTCACCCCCGAGTTGGGACTAAGCTCCACCTCCAAGGCAAGGGATCCTAGGCTAGGCTGAGGTTACAGGGAAACCACACAATCACAAGGAAGGAATTCTCTCCCAGGAACCACTCATACTCACTGCCCACAGACTCTCCTTCCCCACATGCCTGTTCCACCCCAGGAGTATACACCTTCTCTGTCACCTAGACAGTCCT